>JAQIVE010001147.1:0-27322 GCA_034698285.1 Sminthurinus bimaculatus
GGGCACTTTGGTCGGCACTCGCACTCGCCCTCGCGAGGTCTTGGCCTCTTCGAGGCCCTCGCACTCACGAGTGCCGAGGTCCGAAATCCGGCCCTCGCCCTCGCAGCCTAAAGAGGGCGAGTGCGAGGGCGAACTCTTTGAACTCAGAACTCGGGAGCATAGTGTATCAATAGGAATTCTATATATCAACTATGTCGGGAGTTCGCCCACCTATGACTGGATGGATCGTTTGAGTAAGTACATTGCATGGACGATGTTTTACATTTTCGTTGTTACGGTAAAATTTCCCGATGCATATACTTTTATATACCAGGCTTTTTTTCAATTAAGTAGCCAGTAGTCTATGCAACGGCATGTGACTCTGTGGCGAAAGAAATGTGGATGAAGGTAAAGGTGCAAGGACACGATGAGTTTAAAAAATCTAGCATACAAAAGTAAGAAACCTATACATTGGTAATTGCTAAGAGGCGAAAATAGTTTGAAAATACATGGAATAAGAAATAGGTGAGCCACAGACAATATTTTTGTGTCACACGTCACACCAATCTCCGAGAGAAATCATGGATAATACGATTTAGTTACTGATGCCTAATACCTAATCTGTATGTACTTTCACCACCTGCTTTCACTTGGTGATCGGTGCTCCCAAGCATCAAACAAAGGCTTTGTTTCCAACACGCACGATATGTGCAGGGACTCGTATTCTATTAAATCCCTGATCCTTGTAGCTTACAAGTTTTAAGACAGTAAAAACATTTAATGATTCAACATTAAACGTTATACTTATTATGTTTACTCGTATTTCATAGAGCTTTCTTTTGTGAATTTGCAAGTACTTCCTTATTTTCAATTTTCAATTACTGCCATATACCATATAATGATTGTTATTAAGTATTTATTGTTCAGCCCAACCCCTTTCTGTAAATTTTGTACTCTCCTGATGTCGATTCGATCCGGCCGTCAAGGTTTGTTAGAAATGCATGGTCTAGTAATACTTTCTACATTATTGTGGGCCTGTTAACTGTCAACCAGGAATAACATGCCTAGCATAATGTGGAGTTTCGAGTACTTCAGTAAGAAATTATGAGCAACATATAAATGCAGCTAGTGTGCATTCATGTGGAGATTATTACTCAATCTTCAATCTTGTCACGCAAAAATAGTTTGCATTGAGTTCGGCACTTCTGCACAGTTCTGTGCTCTGTGCTTGGCTGTACAGCCAAGCACTTGATCTACCGATGTCCTTCTCCTGCAGCCCTGTGCGCATAGAGATAGAAATAATAATTTCTTTTATGTCTATGTCTGTACGCCTCATTGACACCTGGACCAAAGGGTATGTGCCATTTGATATCTGATAGGGAATAAATCTTTAGCCTCTAGCCAAGCGTTAGACCAAGCCTGGCTGGAGGCTGAACTGTAACATGGATGAAAATGCTCTTTGAACACTGAATAATACTAGATACTAGGTATTCTTTCTAGGCATTTTAATAGAGCCCTATTCCCTATTCAAGTTCCTGTGCATATTTTCATCTTATATCCCCAAGTACACCTCTTCTATTACCGATTCCGATTTCCGACCCGATAACACAATAATATTATTTTTTTCAATACATACATTTTTAACCTCGTATAACGTATAAGTACATGAATTACACAAACGAGTCCTATAATAATATTCAATTCATGTGTATATTAAGATTAAGTAAGTAAACAAATCGAACATCACTGACTAAAAGAACAAATTTTAAAAAGTATCGGAATTTAGGCTTATAGTATATAAAAGCGGGGAAGTAAGTTCAATATTATATATGCTTGGAGTTTGGAGTCAGATGGTTTTTGTAGAGTTTGTATCAAAAAATTATCATGCTATAACAATTTGTTTATAATTTTATAGTTTAAATAAAAGTTTAGGACAACATTGTTTTTTTAAAATTAAATGTTTAATTCATATATTCATCAGTGAGCTATGAAAAATAACAAACACAAAGTGCAACATAATGTTTATTACTGTAAATACAAGTTACCAAGAAAATAGTTTTAAAAAGTTAAAATAGAACAACATCAACTATCTCCAAGAATCAAGTCTGAAAGTGTGATGAATAGGTTTCTTCACAGAAATTCTGTGACAGAATAATATTTCAAACAAATCTTGTAAATTTTAATTAATCCTTTGTGTGTATTGCAAAGGAAGAGCATCATATAATGTCGACTGACGAAGGAGTGAGTTTATAATATAAATCAATTTCATCATTTACTATATTGTTGATTGTGTACATGCTTATAGATTTGTATATAAATATTTTAACATTTTAAAACATATTACTTATGGTATTTATGTTGATGTAGAAGTTGCTTTTGTTTTTTGTAGACATCATATATTATTACATTTTAGAAGAAATAGAATCAGTCTGGCCCCATACAAATGTTTGCATTTTGGAACTTTTAGGAAATTTTGTCAGACATTGATTCCGTTGACGAATTTGCCAAGAAAGATCGTTCGGAACGAGATAGAAGTCGGAGCGAAGAAAAACATGACACTAGACAAAGTCAAAGTAAACCAAACCGGGATAAAAGTCGAGAGAGAAGTGATAGAGACAGAGACTACAATAAATATAATAAAAAACGGGATGACAGAAGAAGTAGAAGCAGAGACAGGTAAACCAGCTTAAAACTTTAACTAGATACCTAAATAATGTTTTACTTAGTAATGTAACATTGCAAATTGAATCATTCATCTCTAAAAACATAATGTTCAACATTTGATGTTGAACTGTAAATATTTTAAGAGATGTTTTGACATACTCGAAAACTATGCGAATTGGAGAAGCAAAAATAGCGCATTATTTACTCTCTATATATATATACTTCCTAACTACACGTTTTAAAAATTAAACACTGTACATACATAATATTATATAACAATGGATTTCATTACATGCATAGGTTGAGAAGTCGTGATTCTTCTCGGGGTCGTCATGACAGGAGGAGAAGGCGAAAACATAAAAGTGGCAGTAGTAGATACCGTCGATACTCATCAGATTCCCGTTCATCCTCATCAAGATCTGGTGGCGGTGGTCATCGCCGGTAAGGCATATTTACTAATTGTTTTTGTATCAAAATACTAATACTGTCAATATTTTTTCGTTACTATCATTACCGCATCTGTCTTGTCACGTCTGTGTGGCGTGAAATTGGTAAGAAGGGCGGAAGTTAACGTACAATAATTTATTTATTATTCTAACAGACGGCGAAGTCGGAGCCGCAGTTATGATTCATATTCCAGTAACGATAGTCGTAGTTATTACAGGTATGCTAATCTTTTGATGCATCACTTATGCACACGTACATGATACCATTGATATCATCTTTATATAATAAATATTAATTTCCTACCATAGCCAGTAATAGCCACTAGTCATTATAATGATGTCTTAAAATTAAAGCAGCAGAACTTATGTACTTATACATTATACAGTATTCGTTTGTTTTTTTTTTGTCATAATATTATAGTGATTATTATAGCGAGAGAGGAAATCAAGACAGATCAAATGACTCAAATTACAAACATCAAGAACCAAATAGTACTGTAATGGTACGAGGCCTAGCATCTCATCTTACAGAACAAGATGTAATATTTTTACTTTCTCATTTCTTACTTTTAATTATTCATTATTCATAATACATACTGTAATATAGGCTTAATTGTTTATGGTTACACATAAGGTATAATGATGTAATACTGGTACATGATACAGTAATTTACATCCTAATCTATAATAATATATAAATTGATATTATGCCCACTTCCTGTTGGTCCCTATGAAATTATTAAAAAAATTTTGTGTGACACTTTTTTCTAAAATAGATCAGACAAGATATTTTAAAAGTAAGTTATTTATATCACATTGTCCATTACACAACAAATGTATTATAGAAAGAGTAACATATTAGTCATATTATTATTAGTTTAATATATTGTCATCAACTTTAATTCGTAATGAAATTTGCTCTTTATTTTTAAAGTGTGGCATTATGGTGAAGGACATTCGACTTATTAGACATAGAGACACGGGTAAGTTTTCCTGGTTATTATTTTCAGTTTCAAAATACTAACTTAACCTACCTTAAATTTTTAAAAGTGAAACACAAAAACAATCAATGTTTTTGTTTTATGAATGAAGGTGCATCTAGAGGATTCGCTTTTGTTGAATTTCAAACTGTACAAGAAGCAATAAGATACATGGAAATGAAACAAGGGTCTTTAGTTTTACAAGATGAATATCATGCAACTTTGATATACAGTGTGCCGAAAGTTCCATATATAGAGAAAAGGACTGTCTTGAGCGACTGGTATTGCAGTAAGGTGCGTCGAAGTTTGTAAAATGTTTCATTGACAGCAATGAACAACAAAAAATAAACGTGATTTTTTTGAAATGTGACAAAAAAGTTTCTTCTTCCTTTCTGTTTACATTGTAGTGTCAAGGTCATAATTTTAAGCGGCGAGAATTCTGTTATAAGTGCCACAATCCGCGGCCTGATGATCAAGATCCTGAACTATCTGATGAGCTTAGTTCCCATCCTACTACAAGTAAAATAAAACCTTATTCTATCCATTCCCGTTATTTATTTATTTACAATGTTCATCTCATTACTTATTAAATAATATGCACTGCATGTTTTATGATTAAGAAGGAAATTTAATCAACATTTAACATCCTCTATTATATTTTAGCTATTATATTGTACAATTTGGATGCTTTAACTACTGAAGAAGGAATTCTCCAAGCATTCAAAATTCGACCTTCATTAGCTTTAATACCAATTAAAAGTGTTCGTGTTGCAAGAGAAGCTGTGACTAACCTTAGTCGTGGAATGTGCTACGTCGAAAGTATGTTTCAAGGAAAATGAAATATAATTTGAAGTTACAATAATTGTTAATGTAATGTTTTATATCTTATAATATGAAACACTTTTCTTTCAACAGCAAATAATGTGACAGACTCGGTCAGATTATATACCATTCTTGTAGACGATCCACTTATGGTCGATAACCGGCAAGGTAAAAAGATGTGTGTGTGTGTGTGTGGAACCCATGGTGCCAGACATGTTTAATACACAATGTACATTGTACATACTGCGTTTAATAAGTACTTATACTGGCTAGTTAGTATAAAAACTACATATTATAAAGTGCACATTGATAAGTTTTGCTAGAATGAAGGCTTCTTCATTCTTTTGTAATCAGTGGCGACAGTTCTGACATTATTTTTCTAACTTTGTATGTAAAAGTCGGAAGTATAACGTTGAATCAGTTATCAGATTTGGGGAAGCAAAAAAAAAAAAACGAAAAATAGTGGCACAAAATGTCGTCAGTGGGTTTTTTTACAATGAAGTACTTACTTTAAGTAGGAAAAATTATATTTTCCATAATGTTTAGGCACCGTGGTTGAACCTTTCTGTTTTTTGCACTGTTAAACATAATTTTACTCGTTACGCAGCATCGGTATTTGATATTCACAAAATATTATTTGTCTCTGCAGCTGCTGTAGCCTATTCAAAACCAGCTTCCCATGGTCCAACTCAGAATGTTGCGAATGTAGTGGCTAATGCCCTAGCTGCTGCTCAATGGGGCAAATCTCAAAGTCAAGCTCCTCCCGATGAGGTAGGATAAAAATAGCTTAGTCAGCCCGATAATTTCAAGTTTGTTTTCTTTTTTGTGCTTGTATTGTACAAGGAAAGGAATTACAATTTCCAAATATGTAATCAATAACTTTCGTTTAGGATGCAATCGAAAATATGGCACAGTACAGTGCATCACTTTATGCGACAAAACCTGAGGAATATGCATCATATTTGGAATATTACCGAGAGTATTATCGAAAACATCCTCTAGAGGTGAGAATTATAATATGATGAAAATAATTTTAATTTTTGCTTGATTGCACTCCCATTTTTTTTCGTTAGTTTATTTTGCAATACAAATCCATTGGAATTGTAATGGATGTTGTACCCATAGTTCTAAATAACTTGATGTAACTTCTCGTAGAGTATCCTCCCAGGGACCTCCCAGGATCCACAGGAGATATCGCCCAGTAGTTCTTCTGCGCCCAATTCATCTCTTATAAAGTCGTCTTCAGTACGAACAGCGGTTTACAGTGCCATCCGTTCTAGTTTCATGCTACTCCTGTTTACAAAAAGTTTTACACGGTACTCGTTTTGAATTGTTTAGGGTTCCCTTGCGTCTGACATGACCAGGACGACTGATGAGACAAAGACTGCACCAATCGCCAGTGATAGTAAGTTTCTTTCTTGTTATATATTTTACTATTTACAGTTAATAATTCAATATTTCAACTTTCTTACTCAAAGAAAATGCAGATGTTGCAGACACGAGTCGTTTTCAATATGACGAGGCCAGTGGATATTATTACGACCCCGTTTCTGGATTATATTACGATGCTCAATCCCAGTATTATTATGATGCAACCAAGCAACAATATCTCTATTGGAGTCAGGAACAAGGACAGTACATTGCTGTAACTGATTCTTCTACGAATCCTGCTATCGCCCAGAGTGTAGATGCCAAAAAGGGAGGAGCAACTGAAAAAAAGAAGGATAAAAAAGCTGAAAAGCAAGATAAAGTCAAAGTTGCTAAAAAAATTGCCAAGGTAAGTATTTATAGTATACCAGAGATGGATGTAATTTAAAAAAATATATCTACCAACTGAACACGAACAGGATGACGTTTTACACAATACACTTATTGATTAAATTATTTTGTTTTTGTACAGGATATGGAAAAGTGGGCAAAAACATTAAATCAAAAGAAAGATGGAACGAAAATGCCGGTAGTACCTGAAAGCAGCTACTCAAACACTACCGATATTTCTAATAATCAAATTGAGGGTCTTTCTAATACTATAGCCACGTCATACAGTTATAGGCTTAGTGACATATCAACATCAAAGCCATCAATTGTTGTAAGTAGTACATAACTCTTTTTTGTTTAACATTAGATAAACATTGACGCTTGTCATTATGACGTTGGAACTTTTCCCGATACTATTGCGGGGAGTTCACTAACGTGATAACGTCCATTACAACCAAGCTTATTATGTACTGACATTCCATTATATTGTTTTTTAACGTGTATTTTTTTCATGCTGTAGACATCTCAGAATGAAAGTTTGATCAAAACACCTTTAGTAGCTTCATATGGAGATGAAAGTGATAGTGAGGAAGAAACGAAGCCTTCTCTAATAGAATCCCCAATTTCTGATGATTTAGTCGATTTCCAAAAACTAGCCTGTTTACTTTGTAAAAGGCAATTTCCAAATAAGGACGTTTTAATCAAGTAAATGCATAATTTTAATTTAACTGTCCAAAAAAAAAACTTCACCACATTTTTTCTAATTTTTTTTTGGTCTTTTTAAAATTGGCTCGTCACAAAAATCTAGGAAAGTTATTTGTTCTAAAACAGTGTTGTTGTATTTTTTTTTTAATTTGAAGGCACACAAAACTATCGGAACTTCATAAGAAAAATTTGGAGCTGAGAAGATCCAAGTATTCAATGGCTAGCTATCTTGAAGAATCTTCTTCAAAACCTAGGGATCGGGCCCGCGAGAGACGTGAAAAATTCGGTTCGGATCCTAGTGAAGGAAAAAATTCTCTAAAAGTATGTATTTGATCGAACAATGAACAGTATAAAAACAGTGATAATTATAGTATACTCTGTGTTTATGTATTATATTCCTGGTGATTAACTATTATTGACTTGAAGTGCATGCATTTTAATCTTTACCCTGTTATGCCAAACATTATTATTGCATAGCTCACTGTGTTTTTTATTAGGACTTGTACATGCAAACCAAAAAGGATATTAATTTTTCGTACCATGAAGAACCAACTAAAGAAGGGATTAAGGCAGATAATATAGGAAATAAAATGTTGCAAAGAATGGGATGGGAAGAAGGTCAAGGACTTGGAAGAGGAAATTCGGGCATGACCAGTATTATCACAAGTGAAAGGAGGCAAAAGAATACTGGACTAGGATTGAGGGTGATGCCAGTTGTTGATGAAGAGGACAGATATTGCCGAGCAAGAAAGCTAACGTTAGCACGTTATCAAGAATTAGAATAAAAATAGGATGTAATTACAGTATAATAATATGGGTACATTATTCTATTATACTTATATATACACATTTATATACATAGTCAACATATACAGAAATTTAATGTCTATTTTGTGAGTTGAATTTGTTAAATGTGTGTTCAAAGTATTGCATATAAATATTACAAAAAATATGCTTTTTATCCTTGTCGTACGCGTGAACCACGGCCCTATCAATAAATAAATACATACAAGTTGTGACGATGTTTACTATGTATAAAATGAAGAAGTTATCTATCTGTTATACGTACGACAAAGCCATAATATTATTATTTTATTTATTCTTTTACTATTGTTGTTGTTCTTGTTTTAAAAAGCATGTTATTATTCATTATAACTCATCGAAATATATAGTTTTAGGAAAATTACTTAAAAAGATGTATAATATACCTTGGCTTTAACCGGTTGGTTATACCACGATGAAAATAAAATACCGCGTGTTCTTATTAGTGTCTAATCATCCTTGATTAAAAACAATAATTATTATAGAGGTTTTGAACCGGTATTATTGATATTAAGTCTAAATCAGTAATGTTATTAATATTATACTGTGTATCTACATAAATATTTTTTATTCGTATGTTGCTTTTGTATGACCTGAAAATAAAATGGTCGCTAGAACTTTTTCAAGTGCATGAACGTATCTTAACGCTCTTACTCGACATAATAATAATATGATGAGATTATTATTTAATAAAATAAATAATAGTTATTGTTGATACAACGTCGAATGTAAAGCAGCACTGCAGAAACTTTCCCTGTTTCGTAAACCAATAAAACAGTTCCTTGTTTGAGTACTTGCACCTTTGAACCATACAAGTTACGCAAAGATTATAGGCACGTCATCGAAACAAATTTAAAATTCAATTAATTGGTGTATGCACTTTTGTATGGTTATTTTGTAAAGGGTATAATGCTAACAATGTACATTTTTTTTGCAAAGAAGAGTGAACAAATTACATGTACATTACTGCATACTATGCCACCGACGTTATCGCATTATTATATTACGGAACGAAGTGCTTTCACCGCGTTCACTTGATCTGCACATACATATGGCACATTGTATGATAAATAATTTGAAAAAAACAGCATATTAATTTTGTTGCTTATTTCGAATTTTATGCATGAGCATTCATGTTTTGTCTAGTATACGTTGTTAATTATAGAAATTGATTCTATGTATTTACTAAGCAATCACGCATTATCAATAAAGTTTGCAAGCGGTGAAAGTCCAGTTCGAGTTTTTCTTCCCAATGCCGAAGTGAAAGTGAGGAAAGAAAGCTTGGCCCTTGCAGAAAGGTTTTACCGTATGTCGATAAAGTCTTATAAAAATCTACAAATCATAACATTTTCAAGTCCTACTTATTTATGTCCATGACGCTTAATAGGTTTCTGAAAAATCTAATGTCAACAGCTATTAACAGAATTGAAAGCCAACACAGCGTGAGTATGTACATAATATGTATGTATTTAGTCAGTCTACTTTATGAATGCCAACAGTAGCTTCTCAATGTTGAGAAAAATCATTGTGGATGTTAAAAACTTAAATCAAGTTCCTAACATAAGTAGTTGCCAATATACATAATTCTAAAATTTCGATGGGTTTATCATTGTTTTATATTTTATTTATACCCTTACAAAAAGTACTTACTACATACAGCAAATAGGTTACACGTACAGAAATTATTTAGTAGCTACAAGGTAGTACAATAATTAGGGTACACCATACCAGCGACAGTCCTGGAGCTCGTGAAATCGTAACTGCATATGAATAAGGAAAAAGGAGTCGACTCCTAATTGAACAATAATGCTTTATTTTAGTTAAAACGTCAAAAAGCTTACACCCTGCAAAACAATTATATACGAAAATATTAATTTCTGCCCTTAACGTAGAGGTACAAGGTACAACTCCTTTTATGTGGTTACAATCTTACGAGCTTACAGCCATGTTATAGAGTTTTCTTACAAAGCAAGAATGTATGTACCCTTTGATATTTCGATATAATACATGGTACACATATTATATATTATATACTACTTATAGTAAGTTCACAGTATGAACCTTCAAAGAAGTTATGATACACATAGTAAAGGGAATACGTAGAGTAAAAAACTGATATTATGTTACCATAATTTTTTTACATAATATTTTATACATAATATACATAGTTTATATTGAAGCTTCAAGAAGTTATAATGATAGTGAATAGACCCTTCATTCATCACGAACTACAACTTGTGTAAATGTCTCAGTCTTGGGACAAATCTATTAAAAACTTCAACCTAATTGTACAGGGTGACCTGTATGGTGGGTTATTAAAAACGGATAACCGTTCGGGACTTTCGATAGTAATAAACACATGAAAATATAACTCCGATTCACCATACATTTATAATTCCTAGTAGCCTAAACACATTTTATGTATTGTATAAAATTGAATTTTTATAAGTACGTATGTACACTGGGAGTAAGTACATACACTATGTTTTTAAATCGATTTTGATTTTGTGGACATAAGTAAATATGAGATATTACATATTATGTATTTACTCCGTACGGAATCTCTCAAACATGGGTGTACTCTTACATGATCGATATTATTATTAGTTTTGATTTCTTTTGATTTTGTACATGACAACGGTATAATATGGAACACATTCGTACGAAAAAACGATAAAATATAGATTGATTAATACTTTACCCCGGACAACATTTCTAATGTTGTCATATAACATTATAACATTTTTGAATCACTTAACTCGTATGCACTTTTGTTACGCATCATATCATATCAGATATCAGAAAGAAAGTACCTATTCTATTTTTTACTTCATCTCCAGTACCATGTTTTTAAATACATGCATAGGCTTTTCAGTGAATTTGTTTTAGTATCCTAAGCTCTGAAGTAGTAAGAATGCTATGAATGTAGGTTTGATTAGGACATTGGAAACGAAGTTACAGGGACCCATGTATATAGCAGGGCGCAAGTCCCAGTATAGTGGACGAGTACGATTCCACACATTCAAACTTGGACTTCGAGCTCAAATCCTATGAAAAGGCTAATAGATCAGTGTTTTTTCGGGAAAAATAAGACTATTATACCTATTTACAAAGGTATCTCAAGATATGAACCCTCGATAAGAAGGTTAATACACCCAAACACTTTTAAAAATTAGACTTGATTGAAAGTCAAATCCCTAACCAACGCTCTGAATCGTAAATTACGTACACTTTAGTGTATTATAGACAGCTAATCAAAGGATACACAATATGATTAATGTAAATTTCTTAGTTTAAAACAACTAAAAGCAGTACGCCATTACTCTCCAGCTCGGCTATAAAAAGCAGGTTATACAGTATTTACGAAAGAGCCTATAACTAATGAGTATACTACAGTATAATATGTTATCAAACACTTTCTAAAAAGTCTGTGTTTTATAAAGAATGGAGTAAGCTAAATAGTAGCGACGAGTCCTGCAATGGGCCCACTCGGCGGCGATAGCCGGATACATTTACGGCTCAGAACATCAAATATAAAAACAACACAGTACAATAAACAATAAACTATGTCTATACGCACACCCTCTCTACTTAAATATACCCAAATGTTTGTTGTATCTCTTTCATTAAATGTAGTTTTTTTATGACTTTGTATAACATGGGTGCCATAAATAGGTATAAAAGATTTCTGGATCTACAATACAAACTACATATTAGATACTAGATACATTAGGTATTAGGTACAACATACAAATTTGTGCTCGATAGTGTATATATATATAGTACCCAAAACGGTTCAGAAATATTTGCCTTGTTTTACCCGCAAAATGTACTTTTATACGAAACGTTTTAAGTACTCTTATTTCTAATCTAATGATTGAAGACGCAGAAAAAGTTGTAAATGCAAGAAGCGAAAGACAGCAAGAGATCATAAAATATGATGTAATTTTTAAGAGTTGAAGTTGCATTTTTCCTTCATCAGGTTTGAAATACTGCCTTGATCCTGAAGTACGCCGTTCCTATGGAGAACACAATGGGTGGTTAAAACCTTGATGCTATAGTATAGGTATTATATATTATTATTCTCGCCATATAAGATATACATCATAATAATATTGCATGTTATAGTAATTTCGGTACTTACTCAATAAGGTAATTTTCTACATCACCGGGATAAAATTCTGAACCAAAATCTTCTATTAACCGTACAAAATTTCCAATAAGATTTCCCCCTTTGTACACCAGTAATGCCGGAACGCCTTCCTTTTGCTGGATTTTTTTTTAAAAAAACAGTTAATTTTTTCCACAATTAAAGAAACATTTTCTGTTTTACTACACTCTAACTCTCTAAATTCACCTCAAATGTAATTGCGGAAACAAGAATTAAGTTGCTTTTAAAAAATTAAACTGTGATAAATAAGTAAATGAAAGAAGGCTTACGAAAAGATTGCTAACTCCTGCGACAGCGGCCTTAATTTTACAAAATCTTACATTGCGATGTATTCCCGTTAGTGACGAAAGGCATTCATTCATTCTAATACAAGCAGGAGATCTCTGGAAAAAATTGAAATAACCGAAAAAATCGTTTTCTACAATTCTCTATAATGCTTCTTCTTTGTCTATTCTTATGTATTTAGAATACATGCCAGAGAGAAAGTAGAAATAAACATACTTTCACCTTTCATTTTCAGATTTGAATAAGTAAATGGGAATGTTTGTTTATGGATACATTATCAAGGTACATAAAATGTTTGTGGAATACAATGCATTCAAACCGGTTATTCCACTAGTATTGTGTTGTATTTGTTAGGCATAATAATACGTAGCTGTATAATTATTATATAAGCAAAAGGCATAAATAAATTATAGATTCCACTTTCACTTACAGTTTCGTAAATATGAATAATAATGGTAACTTTTTCATTCGTTTCATCCAAGATCTTTAAATATGATTCCCCTGAAGTTATTTCATACAGTTCTCCAAATTCTAACCTAAATTCAAGATACGTAATTCATTCGATAATTATCAATGATCAATCGTTGTGATAAAGCGAACAAATGTATTCTTATAATATGTTATATTTGATTCCTTACATTGTGTTTTGACTCTTCAACATTGCTTCCATTCGTTTTTTCAAAAAGTCTTGAAAAACTTCATCAGAGAGAAGATCGTCTTCGTCAATTTCACCAGCGGCTAACTTTTCCTCTGCTTTAATGTTTTTCTCGTCCGCCTATATTAAATGAAATACAAAAAAGGAAATGATATGAATTTACGTTGTACAATGTTTTCTTCAACATATTTTCGTCGTACACAAACTATCAAATTTGTG
Organism: Sminthurinus bimaculatus; assembly: GCA_034698285.1. Classification (NCBI taxonomy): domain Eukaryota; kingdom Metazoa; phylum Arthropoda; class Collembola; order Symphypleona; family Katiannidae; genus Sminthurinus; species Sminthurinus bimaculatus. The sequence continues at coordinate 13,507 of JAQIVE010001147.1, forward strand.
ACTTTACGACGAACTACTTAATAACCTAGAGTATAAACAACATATTGGTATTATTACAAAATATAACCATTATACCTCGGTCAAGCAGGTAAGAGCATTTTCGTTTATCATCGTTAGGAGTTGTTGTTCTTTCACTACTCTCATTTGTTCTTCATGCTCCTTGAAAAGTTGCCAGTCTCGAAGTACGCCTTTAGGCCCCGTCTACAATAATAGTTATCATCAAAAGCACTTTATGCATACTATCAATTTCTACATTGCAATATAACAAATAGTAGTATAGACATATTGCTACACTATTCCTTTTTCAGTACTTAATTGAGGTCATATAGAAATCTCATTCATAATAATATTGAATATATACAGTTCATTTTGTATTATAAATTTGATATAACAGACAAACGAGCTTACATTTCGTGAATACCCCTGCCATTGTTTTCCTTCATCTGGAAACGGACCACCCTTATTATAATTACTAACATCTGATGACACTTTGGCTACTCCTGCTGACCCATCCCCTTCTTCAATTTCCAATTCATCCTCATCTTCACTGCTACTACAGTAGTTGGTCGCCTTCTCTCCCAGAATTTTATCTTCCAGCGTTGACATAATAAGGTTTCAATGTTAAAAAAAATCTAAATTGCTTTGACTTTTAACAAGGCTATGGATTGTCTTGATTGAGTATTGAGTATTGAGTATACAAGGTTTTAGACTTGAGAGGAATTCTGGAACATAAAATGAGACCACAAATTTAACTCTCAACCTGTGTATGTATTGTATTTTGGTATTTGGTCTTGCACTTTGAGGTAAATAAACACACTTTGTTAATAATCTAATAAAAAACAATGAGTTTAATTTAAATTATGCTACCTAAAATGCGTTTTTAAAATACCATTTTACAATATTCTAAGATCTCTCTTTATACTAAGTTTTAGTAAGTATGTACCTTCATAAGCACGTATTCCTTATTTCAAGTATATCTGGTCACATTTTATTTGTCACTCATTGTACCTTCCAGTGATAATAATATTTCTACTTTACTGTTTACTTTGGTCTTATATTGTACCTAGTATGGATAAAAAAACAGCAGAAATTATAATTATGGATAGAGTGTATGCAGTATGTATGCACAGAAAAATAGTACGTAAATAAATAAATAATACACACATTGGTTGCAGGGCCTACATATAGAGAAAGAATCCAGAACGAGATAAAAACAGGGACCGAGTTTCTCCAAGGAGAGCAAAACGCAGACGTTCATCCTTCACGAAAACGGTTAAACCCGTAAGTATATATACTTTTTACTTACCACTTGTTAATTAAGACGGAGCTCGTTAAGTATAGTTGTGATATTCTTCCAGAATAATAACTACTGTTATCGTTCTTCAAAGTATGAGTCTGTTACTTTGACTGCTTTTTCAGAGTCTGAAATTCAGACTAAAGCTTTGGTTGGATCAAGTTTTTTGTAGCCTTTATAAACGTTAAGATTTTAGACTATAATAGTGTTAAACACGAATCAGGGTTAAAAGAAATGGAAAACAGCTATCTAGTAAGGAAGTAATTACGGATTCCAATCAATGTCCAACTAGGAGCGTGCTGTAAGTTTTTAAGTAAGTGGATTTGTTTTTATGCATTATTAATTATTATTACTTTACGGAACTTATAAAACATACTTTAAGACATAAACATGCACATTAACGTTCCTTGCGTATACGTAATGTATACTAGTAATGTGATGTACAAAGTACTCAAGTATACTGTGGACGTGTAATGCATAATATAGATATCGAATATGTTACTTAAATATTATGCACTTTTAATACTAAGTACTTATAGCTATGTACGACAGTAGATGTGCTATGCGCTACTGTATTTATTTAAGATAAAGATAAAGAATAATATATTATTATTGCACCCATATTTTATCTTTGTAAAGTTCAAATAATAATTTGGTTTTTGTACTTTTATTCTTAAAAACTTTAAGGAGACACTCAAGAAAGCCATGATATAAGAAATCGGTTTTGGATTCTCAGGCATCACGTCATAAATACATCGCAAAAGTTTTTTTCGCCTCAGTTTCAAGCGTTCTTCTGCCTTTCAGCTGTATCTTATTATATTTGCCTGCTTATGTGTGTACTCTGAAATAGAATATTATAGTTTGTACTATTGTAAATAAAAAATGACTTCACCGGCCAAGTCGTATCCGTCAATCGCTGCGATCGGTGACAATACGGATCGCCTGACAGCCCTGTATTCACCTTTTCGTGCAAAGAACTTAAACCCAGAACATTATGATGAGAAGCAGAAATTTTGGGTGAAAGCCATTGAGGAGTACAGCACAGTTGACCGTCGAATCGTTTTTAGTATTAAAGATCTTGAAAAGGCCTTTTTAGGACAGCAGGACAGAGTTGCTGCTTGTCTACCCGATGTTGTCGAACATTTACGAAAGTAAGTATCCCGTATATTTACTGTTTTGTATCTCTTTCGGTAAAAACTTGATTCCTTCTTAAGTTTTGTGTGTGTGTGTGTGTGTACTATAACTTGTTTTCTTGTGAAACAGGACTGGTACCCTTGTATGTGAAGATGAGTATCGGCTATCCCTAAATTCTCCTTCTAGTTGGTGGTCTTGGACTACGAAACCTATAAAATTTGTTGCTAGTTCTGTGTGGAACATGAGTCCGCTAAGTTATTATACTCAAAGAAGGATCACAAAAGAAACTCGTCTTGTCTTTGTGCCTCAGTTAGTGGTAAGTAACTTGAAAATGAAAGTAATTGAACACAATAAGAAAAAAATGCACCCATTGTCATGCGTGCACATTTTCATGTAAACATATATGTTATATGTGTAGGATTTTCAATTAATGACATTCCTTGAATACTATTTTATTTTATTTTTGTGTTTTTAGTCCCAAGCGACGTCTATCCTAAATAATTCATCCCTACAAAATCGACTGATGACCCTTGAAGATTGGAAAGAGAAAGTCTCTAAAATTATTAATCCTGATGAAATAGACCTACTCTATGAGTTTCTTAAAGTGTCCAAAAGTATTGTAACTGATAAACTTGGCGAGACAGTAATAGTTAAGTTAATACCTGTGAATTCAAGACATGAACCAATCATTACAGCAGCTGAGAAAGGACAATTTGACATCACTCGAACTAAAGAAGCTTTGGAGAAAGATTTACAAGTAGTTTTTTCAAAGCAGCAGCAGGCTGAGAATCAAGCAAAAAGTGCCTTAAAAGATGGACAAAGAACTACGGTAAACTATTATTCACGTACCTTTACGATATTTTGTAGTTAAAAATTAAAAATGTTTACATAATATGTATAGTTGATTTAATACTTTGCTTGCATAACATTAAGCGCATTTATGTATGTTATGTATGTTTACGCCCGATTTACAACTATGGATATATCTTATGAAATATGAATACCATGTGTTTGAATTTGTGTGTGACTTCTTAGGCTAAATATCATTTACGTACAAAGAAGACTTTAGAGCGACGAGCAGATAAATTATGTACCCTAATTGATAACTTGACTGTAATTGCTTTTCAAATTGAAGGTTTGATTTTTTTTGTTATGATTCTGTTTACATATTATATTATATATTATGCCACAAAATTATGTGCATGAGTACCCATATTTTTTAAATATTTTCACCGTGATGGGATTGAATATTTGAAGTTTGTTTAATTACATGGTTGTTGTTGTGTTCAAATTACAGAAGCTCAAACTGATGCAAGGGTAAGTACAATTTGATTTCACATATTAATTACAAAGAAAATGAGCTAATGAGCTGGCTGAAAATGATTGAGAAATCACAATAAAAAATGACGTATTACATGGAATTGTCTTTCTTTTCTTGCGTATGAACTACAGATACTGCTTGCGTATGAAGCAGGGAAGAAAGCTCTGGGGAAAGTTTTGGAAGAAAATAATATTACTGTAGACCGTGCCAATGATGTTATGCTGGACCTGCAAGAAGTTAGTAATCATGCAAAATATTTCATTCTTACTATGAGATAATTCAAGTGAAGTGAATTTTTTGGGTTTTTTTTTTCATATGCATCCACCCCCCAAAAAAGGAAGTGCTTCATATTAAATTATTTTGCTTTTATTTTCCTCAACAGGCTTTCGAGGATCAATCAGAGGTATCTAGTGTATTAAGCAAGGACGTATCAGATGAAGATATGACGAGTCTGGAGGACGAGCTTGAACAGCTTCTTTTATTAGAAGAAAATAAACGTACACCAATTAAAGATGAAGCTAATAGAAGTTTGACCGACGAAACTTTAAATATCCTTGAAAACTTAAATTTAGAAGGTAAGTTAATGAAAATATTTCAATTATATATAGATTACAGGTATGTGTATGCGTTGAGTACAAACTTTTTTGCTATGTGATACAATATAAAGCCGACAAACAAATACTAATGTTTATTTTTAATTGCCATTTTATGTATCAGGACTGGATGACCTCAAATTGAGTCCTCAAAGTACTAAAGGAACGCCAAGTCAAGCCTAGAATCCTGATTGAATAGTTATATCGTGCTATACATAATTCATCGTACGCATAAACCCTGATTGCCGTGCCTAACTAACTATGTAATACTACACTATTTTGACGCCGTTTTGATGTTTACCAGCAAAATCATGAAGGAATTTGCAATATTTAGCTTAACCATTACTATAATATGATTATCCTTTATTGTTAACGCGTCATATTTCGAATGAATTTTACTTAGAAAAAAATGTCCATATTTTTTATGATATTATTGAGATTCTATATTCTTATTTCTTTCATTTAATTATGTGTAATGTAAATAAGGCATATTGACAGACACAAGGGGTGGTTATCCCCCTTTTTTAGTTTTTTTTCGCAAATGTGTAAATGTGTTTAAAGCGCATTATTAAAATAATTAACTAAAAAAATAAATAATTTACAATAATCATTCGAAAATATAAAGAAACTTTTAATATTTACAATAAATACTTACGTCGAACATGAATAAGAAATAACAAGTTTTTAATTTTTGACAAAACGATTAACCTATTCAGTGAATGTATAAGAGAAGAGAAACGACAAAAAATTGTAACGTACTGATAATAATGATTTGATTACTAATAATGAATAATATGTTCATGATTGAAATAAATTCATGATATAAGCAAACACGCGAGAGAATGCTTGTAAATCACAAACAAAACAAATTTAATACAAATCATCCAGATACGAATCATGAAAAAGTACACGACTTTTTTGTAAAATGAGATACACACGATATGTTACTAAACTCTAAGCATTATATTCCAATTATTTTTTTCATATTTTAGTATATCAATATTTTCATTTTACAAGGAAAACCAACAAACCTCCTACCAATTAATCTTTAAAGTGTTTAAATCCACAAGCATGACATGGCCAATTAAATAAATTTTTAATTTTAGTAATCATCCAGGTCATACGCATCTCCGTCTAATTCGTCAAGTTGAAGGCTCTGGAAATCAACCTAGATATAATAAGCAGAAAATATGTACTATAAGTATTTTCTTTGTATGCAGAATCGTTGCGAAATGAACGAATTACATACTATACGATTTTTAAATCGTTTAACTCGGCATTTCTCATTATGTCAGACATTAAAATATTATGTTATATTTGGAGAAGAAAGAGTTACTTACTTTGTAGCGTAATAATCCTAAATAAAAATAAAAATATTTTCAAATTAAAATACCAAAATTAATTTTGTTTATGGAAAAACTATAGCTAACACCAAAAAAGAAAATAACGCACACTCAAATTTTTATGCCACAAGATTACAAATAATTCAAATCATATTTTACATAAATGTAAAACTAATACTTGATATAATTATAGTGTTGTCGGAATAACTAAATAATAACAAATAATGTCCAATCAAAGCGCGTCGTGCAATTCGAATACAGCTAAAACATGGTTTCTATATTTTATAAACATATTACTGAGTATACGAATTCATAAACTACGACCAGGTAAAAGGTAAATAAGCTGTGTACACTAAAAATGATAAACCGAAACTTCAGTCGTGTGTCTCAAATCATTTTGTCACATTTCGTTTCGTCGCCGTTACAGTTTATCACTGGGCCATTATGTCACTAACTTGGTGACATAATGGGCCAGTTTGTGAAAATTCGACGAGACAAAATGTTTCGGCTCCGAAATGAAACGCGACCAAATGTCGAGTGGCGAACTGATTTGTTACGAAAGTCTACAATACCAAAAATGATTACAACATAAGTATATAAGTAATAATTAATTAATCTTTGTTTCTCATACATACTCATAATATGTACAAAAAGCTACTTTCTCTCCAAAAGATACAGACATTGACGTAACGGGATTCGTGAAGTTCCCTTTTTGTTTGAAAAACGAATACTTTTTACAGAGAAAATCAAGTTGCTTTAAGTTTTAACTAAATTTAATGATACAAAAAACCGCATTCCGAAAACTAAAATGTGAAAAACTAAATAAAAACAAGTACAAAAGTTCCGCACGTGTACTTATGTATTTCATGGCAAAAAGGTAACTGAAAAATTGATCCGTTCATATAAATTATTAATGTTGATATTAAATATTATATTATTTACGACAGATTGTCAAAAGTGCGATCAAGTCCAAATCAAAACAAGGAACATTAACGAAAAAAATCAACTCAAAATTGTTTTAAATTGGAGAGATTATAAAAATTAAAAATACAACAACATCTAGTACAATCTATGACACATCATCACTTGGATGTAAACAAATTTCCCAACCATGTATACTGAAGATGTTTACTGAAGAGCTCGATTGTATTATTCAATAGTCATCAAGGTCTACATCTTCTAATGGATCGTCAGCTTGTAAAGATTGAAAATCAACCTTATATCGGAGCATACCTACCACCAATCAAGTCACCATTGTCATTTTCATGTTATAAATATCCCATAATCGACCCTACTTACTAACTATACAAGTATGTCTAATACAATGATAATACTACGGAGAAAGGTGAGAAAAAAATGGTAGACAGAAAAAACTCCCAGATCATTTGTAAAAACGAGTGCCTAGCATGGGAGCGAGCCGAATTTTATTGAAAAAAGAGCAAGAGAAGACTGAACGCTTTAGTTTGGATTTGTGTCCATAACACCCGTGTGTAATTAAATCCGTCTATCTGTATGTATGTATACGTCAAACCATTGGCAACTTGCATAAGGTACACCCTTTTCTATGAAAACCTCACGATGCCTTAGGTTTCAATCTAGTGGTCATAGGATCAAAAACTTCAAACCGTTTTTTAAACCATCGAAGGTGGTTTTTACACAACAAAAACTATCACTTGGAGCAAAAAAAAATTACCTTTTAGTGTCCCTTGTGGGACACCCCCAAAGATAATCTCGTTTTGAAAAGGTTTGGAATAATTTCTTTTTTTTTTTGTTGACATACAAATTTTGACCCATCTCCAAATAAGGGGGAGGGGAGTCAAAACATGTGGCACTTCGCATAATCAAACACACTCAGATAGTCAGTTCGAAGAAATATGGAGCTAACTTTTGAGACGGTTTAACGGAGACACAGTACTTATCTATGTCTTGACGTTGTTCTCAAAAGCAGCTGTAACCGTAAAATGACAGACAGATAGGCGGACGGACACACACACATAACCCAATAGAATAAATAAATGCGGTCGCTCCCTAATTGTCTTTTAAAAAAAAGAAGAGAAGAAGAAAATATGAACTGTACATTATGTGAAAGCTGAAGGTACATATAATAATAATATAGTATTTTTTTTGAAGTTGTTTTGAAATGAACGAATTATTTAGTTTAGTATCTTTCATTATGCCAGATATATTCTATTTGGAGAAGGCAGAGGCCCTTACTTTCCTTAGTATTATTATACGTTACTCATTATTGTACGAAAGTATTGGATAAATAATATAATATGGGCTAAATATTTCGTATTTTATGAAATTATGTGATAATGGTGTAATAATAATTAGTAGATAATAGTATGTATAAAGATAATTCAATGCATTATTTGAATTAAATTCTTTGTAAACTAAGTTGATTAAACAAATCGAAAAGATAATATAAATATTTATATAATATCTTACCCCCTATTCCTCCGAAACCTCGAACGAATTGGGATCCTTCTTGGGACTTATCGGTAATGATCTCTAGCGTAGCTCCAAAGCTTTTGTAATTATTTGCAATCCATTCCAACAAAGGTTGACACTCTACCAGTTCCAATTCCACGCCAGTCTACAAAAGAAATTCCATACACGAATCATGAATACATTGATGCAGCAGCATTATAAATCATGAATGACTAAGTAAAAAAGCATCAAGAAACGTTAGACTTCCTAAAATACATATGTACATGATGAGATCTTGTTACATTGGTTTAATCTAACTCCCTGTTTTTAAGCGTTTATGTGGAGGTAAGTATATGTATTAGAATCAAGAGCTTTAGTTCTGGTTGAATTTAACATAGATATAATATATTAGATTACATACCGAATGTAGTATACATACACATAGAAATAACCTTCAACCTTTTTTATTTATCACTCGTCGTCATCCGAGACGATAAAGATATACATATATATGTTATGAAGATAAGCAAACGTTATACTTTACACAAGAAAAGAAGTGCGTATGGTATGGACATAAAAATAATGATAATATTATGAAAATTCTTACAGGAAAGTTTACATGCAATGCAGTACTTCAATTTAAACTACGTCATTATCATGACTACTTACGAAGATCTACTATAACGTTAAATATTACTATTTAATGATACGACGAATTAGGATTGGAAGAAAAGGTGGAAGAAATTCGATAATATCCTAGCATCATGTATCTGCTCGTAAGTACATACTCATTGCTTTTAAGTAAAAAATAGCATAGTGAGCCTATTCGTAGATGTACATACATATGTACAACATGCAATGTCAACAAAGACGGAAGCAAGGCTGTCATAATTATTGCCATAAATAAGATATTTTATACAAAAATGTGTATATGTGTACCTCTTTATCGGTAAAATGAGTCTTGTCCTTTTCTTGTTCTGGAGTCAAGTGAAGGACTTTTTCTTCTCCTGAAGTGTGATTTTTTAGCACATAGCGCTGAATGTCCAAGTTTTCCCAACAAATCAGAGTTTCAACCGAGCCCAGCTCAAGTCCTTTTAATGTGTCTTCTACTCCAAAACAAAATTTCCCAGTGTCTTGACTGATTTCATCGAAATATCGACCTTTGATACAAAAGTAGGGAGAGAAATAAATAATTAGCCACATAAAATGTAAACATCAAATATCATTGAAATATGATGCATTACTTTATTGAAAAACAAAACGCTATAGTTTATTACTTACCAATCAATTTCTTTTCTTGAATAAATTTGACATTTTGAAGAGACTCGGCTGCCAACTCGATCGCTTGATTAAAACCATTTTCTCCACCATAAGATACGTCCACTAATTTGATAACTTTAGCTTGCAACCTCTGTAAATCGATTCAATGAAAAAATAAAATCTTGACACCAACCGAAAAACAAGTTTATTTGAGATGTGTTCCTAGTTAGCCTTACACCATGAGTCTAATGTGTTCCTTATAATTTTGGGGAAACCTTGGATTACGTATAATTTTCTAAGCAAATACATACTCGTATAATATACAAGTTTACAAATAAATTTGAAATTTACCGGATCAAACATATCTGACTGACTAAGCTCAGTTTTAAAATCCGCAGATCCTGCCAAAATTAATCCTGCAATGTTAGGCTTATCATTGGTAATGAAGAGTTGAGTAGCTACTTCTGCTACTTTTCTAACATAATTATGTCGCTTTTCCATTCGAAGTCGGGCAAAACGCAAGGCAGATTGACCACCACGACCTAAACGACGAAATATAACAAAATACACAGATATATTATTGAGGGATAAAAAAATAAAATACATTTAATATTACATAGCACATTATGAGAAATACAATATGATGGAGTTAAAATACATTTACTAAAAGAGCATACATAATACATAAATATATTCCCAAATCTAAATTCCAACAAAACTAACCGTGTTTCTTTGGAAGATCTACGGTAAATTTATGGAGAACCTCGCGAGTATTTCCTTGTAATGTGCCAAACAGAGCGCCGTTTCCATCCATTACAATGAATCCAAATTTGTTATCATCTGCCAAAAGGGCGGTCAACGCCTCTGTATGGAACTAAAGGATGTTAGGGGGTTAAAAGTAGAAACATGATTGAAAATATTAAATATTATACCGTAATAAAAGAATTGTTATCATAAATTCAAAATTCAACATTCATTAGTATAATAATTGACAATGACTCACAAATTTTGCTATCGAAAAAACGTATTATATAATAATGTGAATAAAACACACACCTTGTTGTCACAAAGGTATAAAGATGTATTGATAGGCTTAAATGGCTCAAAATCAATGTTAACTTTTTTCTCTTTGCCTTCTTCTGTGACTGTATTTTCATAAAAAAGTCCATAGCAATACAATTAAGCATTATCACTACAACTGAGCAACATTATCGAGATCATAACCATATACATATAATATTTACCTACAAATTGTACACAAACAAAATACAATACATCTTTACGTCAAATGTTGTGTAGGTAAAACGATTAAAAATAACATGTGTGTGTAAACGGGAACGTTGGACATACCTATGGTACCGCAGTATATTACAAGTCCATTAGGAGGAACTATATAATATGAAAGAAAAGAATAAATTAATTCTAATTATTGTGTACTCATTATTCCACCAAAATTACATTTGTATTACAAGTGCAAAACTGAATGGCATCCATGACATACCTTTTGTATAAAGTTTGAGCTTTTGCTGAACAGACGTAATGGCCCCAAGAACGGAAAGACGGTTAACTCGTGATTTAATATTTGAAGCAGTACCAAATTCGTCGGCTAACATTTTACTTACTCTGAAATTTTATAACATGTATGCCAATTGTACAACAAATAAAAGAATGGAAAATATAATCCATAATATTCTTTTCAAATTGGTTTTTAATTATATTATTAGCACAACGTTTTGAATTTTGAAACACAACTTGATGACAAAAAAATACGACAACATATATTATAAACAATATCATACACTTCAAACTTAAAACAAAATTACCGTGAGATTTGGTCTTTTGGAGGGATGATTAATGAAATCATACTAGTGCCATTTCTGAAATAGAATAAATACATGAGAGATTTACTATAATATTATATGTTTGGTAATCTACATTATGTATTTTATACATTTACGGTAATATCTAACTTTTTTGACATTTATATAATATACACTACACACTCATAACTCATATAGTAGAGGCAAGAAAATGCAACACTTTGATAAAATATTAAACAAAAAGTTTATTATGTGCATATTAAATGTGGTAAAATTTCTAGGGGAAAGCTTAATAACTGGTGAACAATGCATGTAATTGTAATTAGCATTTTAGTAATTTGTATACATTATCATTCAAAGATTTACCCTCTTGCTAGCTCCAAACTTTTAATCAGCTTTTTTATCTTCCACATCTCGACATTGCGATCAGCTAAATTATCCGTGTCCATGATGGCAGATTTTTGATCGGTGTGATCAATCAAAACACCGGGTAAAATGTTCTAGTTAATTTTTAAGATAGTCACACACAAAAACGGCACCAAAATAACTGAGATTAGGAATGAATTTAAAAATATGGAAAACACAGTGAATCGTAAAGCGTGGAGTGGAACTCGAAAAGAAGAATAAGGTCTTTAGCCTATGTACTATGTATTATGCTGTACTTTACTATGTAGAGAGATAGTTTGTGTGTGTGTGTAGTGTGTAGTAGTGGGATTATATTATTATAGTAGTAATATTAACAGTAGACAGCAGTCGGTGTCGGTAAGGATATATATATACATATGCAGCAGAATTCTATATATCTCGGACTTGACTTACATACATACCAATGAAATAAATCATCAAAAAAGTTTTAATCACTAATTACGTGGGGTTAGGTGGGACGGGGTTGCTCTATACTGCTTCCGCCTCTTGTCCTGACCTCCTCACCATTCTTACATATAGGTTTTGTGGGAAGGGTCACAAACCCTTAACTTGCTCACAACCCTCTTTCAAGAAATCTATACAGAAAAGAATACTACTATGCATATTGGCTAGTATGGTCGACGTGCAATGACATGCATACAGTATGTATCTACATAAAGAGAACGAGGGGAAAATTTTAAACCTACAATAAAAACTCTAAATTTCTTTTTTGCTAAAATACTTAACTGCATTTAAAATTCCAATAAAATTCTCTGAATGCTCAAAACTATGTAATCACAAACATGTTAAATTTTAAGCCTATGTATGTACGAAGTATGGATGCAAGATAATATTGTAGCTTCAAATTTAATTTTTTTGTGATGAGTAATGAGTATAAGTGGAGACGTTTATACCCAAAATTCTGAAAATTCAGTCTTACAATTTACAATTGACATTATGATATTATAATGGATAGTGAAAACAAAAAGGGTCGAATCTGTAAGTATAGTAATGCATCATCTTATTGTTTCTTTAATGTATAAGTATAATGCGTTTACTTCATTTAGGTAAGTATAGATATATTCCTGTCGTTTGATGTATGTATCATGCGACTTTCTTCACGGTGATTACAATCTAATTATAAGTGTAGCCAGCGGATGGCCCGGTTTAGCTTGCGTCTACCTATTACCTACAAATTGGAGAAAGCACGTGCCTACTTTCTCCCTCTTTTATCTAGCAAAACAAACGAAAAGAAAAACATTAGGCAAGTATTGTTTTCTTTTAATCAAATTTAATTGCATTTCCTACTTATGCGATATGTTTTTCATTTTTCATACGAGAAACACGCTTATCATAACCATTGACGTTTTTCAACATAATGGTGAGCATATTTACTAACGTTGTTCATCCGCTTTTCATTACTTACATTGGTTTACCATTGGTTAAGGTGACCATTTGTCTTCGGTTTTGAAGTCAGAATGGTCAAAATTTTAACATTACGTAAATGGCATACACTAGATAAAAATGACTTTTTGAGGCTGTGTCCCCGGAAATTCAAAATAGAAAAATGGTCACCATGGGTTTTTGTTGGCGTTGTCATGTATTTCCGCAGGGACGCATGGCAACGGGAGCAGTACGCCATATATACGTTGTCCATCGTGTGCATCATAGTGTCTGAAGCTTTGTATATTATCTACAGTGTATAAAACAATTATTTCCGGATTCGGCACTGCTGGAAGTAACATATGCTGCAGTTTGGCTCATAGTACTCAGAACTTCATGCCAACGACATATGTTGTCTAGAATTTCATTGTGATTACATGGGTGTAAAAACCATTGGGATATTCAGTCCCTGGGATAGGTCACAGGGGTCAAACCCAAACAATATCAGTTTTTCATCTCAAACAATTATTTCCGAATTTTATACTTTTTTACTTTTTCGTACTTTCCATATATTTTCGGGGGTCGGAGTTAAAAACCAAGGGCACCATAGGATTGTTCAGAATGTGAACTTGATGTTTAAGTCCGATTTGGTCCAATTCCATCGACCCAGTCCCGAGAAATAGCCATCGCACGAAGCTCTGTCCTGCCGTTCAAATACACATAAAATCGTGACTGCGCGGTCAAATCTCTCTCCCGTTTTTGACCTCGGAGACTTCAGAGGTTGTGCTTACAGATTTTAAGCATTCATTAGGCCCCTAACATTGGCCACTTAT
>JAQIVE010001148.1:0-27320 GCA_034698285.1 Sminthurinus bimaculatus
TTTTGACCCAGTTAATGGCGGTTTCCCGTGATAACTCTTGCGGATTCGGAATCTACGCATCAAATAGGTGTGAAAGGTGCCAGGAAACCCAAGAGTTTCCCATAAGTTTAGGATTTGGCAAAATTGATGGTAACTATAATAGGTTGGGTATAATAAAAAGTACCACTTATGTATAAAGGCTGTCATTTATTGTGCCTGTTTAGCTTCCATAACTTGAACTTTGAACCAGAAAGTCCACACACTTTACCCTTTTTGAATATGTATATATTTAATATATAAATATGCTAGGTAATATATTTAACATAAAAATAGAATGATTTGGAGAATCCTATTACTTTTGTGTCTTGAGTCTCAAATGACTGATGGATGCGGATGAACTGACTGTATAATATGAAACCTGTCGTAACATAAGCATTCTGTTCTCGATTATAATTACGATAATATGATGAATTAAATCCAATTCTCTGGTCATAAATATCTATGGATTAGAGTATAGTGACATCGGCATCAGCGTCATCTGATTGTCTGACAAAAGTGACAAGCACCTACTATCAGCTATAAATGTATGATGTAAGTATGTACCAAAGATTTGGGATTATTGCCCTCATTTGCATATACATACATATAATATTCAGAATAGGGCACAGAGGATGAAAATTGAAAACATACATACATAAGTTAAGTACATTAATAATAGTGGAGGATAATAGCATTTATTAAGTGTCTATTGCGGTTCATAATGCTCATCTTGCCACTCTTCAAAATTAAATGTGCTTAAACGGCTTTTTTAGATTGCTATTAGATCCTTCCATAACCATGAGCTTTTGATGTACACTCATATGTATGTAATAAACTAAAACTGTGCATGTCAGCATTCATCAGCGTCTGAGTCAATTTGAATACATATCATGCATACGAAAATGATATGACATTGATTGAGAATTGTGACTTTTTCTTGTCTCAATTAAGCTGTGCGAAATCTAATGCCGAGTCCAATGTAAAAAATCTCAATTGATTGAGCTACTAATACTATGACGACTGGATAATACATTAAGTATGGCATGATGCATGATGTATGGTGGACGGACACGTTTTATTTGGAGCAATTGAAATATAAAACTAGGGCAACTGACAAAGAGTTAAGTTAACTCTTGCTTGCTGTTTACTGCTTACTCGTGTCTAGATTCTAGATTGTCTATTCTCCAACTCATGTAGGATGTCGTCTATATTATGTACATATCAAATTACAGTATGTCAATTGAATCATTGTTGGAACTTAATTGACTTTAATGTACATATTGGTTTGGTATTATTGAACTTTTATGTTTGTTGAACGTATGTATACCATAGTAAATACATAAATAAATTCATATTTTATGTGTATGTCCCTGCTTGCAATTTTGATTTTTGCCAGTATTGATTTATTTACTCTACTACGCATACATACATATAGCATGTACCAATCTCATATTCAGCATTCACCATGCTGTCGTCTCGTTGTCCAAAGAGCCCTGTATAAAACTACATGCATACATACATCTATCCTCGTGACACATTTAGAGTTAGATTACTCATGTACATTTCACGAGACTTGGAGAATAAGAAGTAGGTCAGGAATTTCCGATGTTTTATGTAGTAATATATACATTATACATATACCTATTATTATTATTTCATTCACGAACCAGCATGGACAAAAACATGAGAAAACTCTCTTGTAAGGACATATTTCTAGATATTTCCTGAATCTGAATGTTTATTGTGCAAGCAAATTAAGTCTAGCTAAAATTAGAAGAAACGAAATGGTGTCTGTCCAAATACTCTGTAACATGAGACTTTTTACGACTCATCAAAACTAGTTTTGATTGATTCAAGCTAGTTTCTTATTTTGACCATACCGATATTTTAAATATGTATGTTAGATATATAGTTTGCGGTTGCATAAAAGTATATGTCTGAAGTCTAAATAAATCTAACCATTAATGAACCATTATAATTCATTGGTCGCGCTGTGCTGGCACTTGACTTGACTTCGGTTATGATACACGAAGGAAAAATGAAAGAGAGAAAAAATATAGTGATAGCAAGTAATTATGAATTATACAGTGTAAATCTGTATCATATCTGAACGTAATAAAATTATACAAGTCAACGTTTAAAAAAGTATGTGTTTAAAAAAGCCAGTGAGCACTATACACAGTTATTTCGGGAGTTTGCAAGTTAGAAGACACGTGTAGCATATGCTACTATACTAGTATGTATACTACTATGCATAACTAGTAGAGCCTACAGTGCTTATAAATGTACAGAGCAAACAGCAAAAAAACTGTGCCAAAATTAGCACAGACATACGAAAGAAATCATAATCGTATTATGCGAATGATGATGAACTGGTGAACTTTACATTTTCGACTTTCGACCCTGGTATATGTTATCGTGCATTATTGTGTAGTTTAAAAGCACATCAAGCATCAATAATAGAACTGTTGATAAATAATTTCATAATAAATTATTCCAATATGAGAGTCGAAGGGATATTTTGGAGATTTAAATTAACTATACTGGCTTTCACTATGAAACTAAAAAGACAGATGAGTAAATAACATAAAAAGTGTAGTCGAGATGTTATTACCCTCTAGACTTTGTTTATAGTGTACCAACACCCTGAATGATTATTTCCTAGCATAACAAAGTGACTATTTGTAGTCAAAAGCTCAATATAGAGTAAGGTAAAGTTAATTTAATGTGTTCTCCAGTCTGGTATATGGTTCGATTAATGGCATAAAGGTATATACATACATGCATAATACATAATACTAAAGAAAGATGAGACTGTATGACTCACTATCAGCGTGTATATTCAGCGCCTACTTAATGTTCATTGAAGGAAATTCACAATATGCAAGACAATACAGGATGTTTTTGCTTTCTCTCATCACATCACCTACGCTTTCCGTAAGAGTTTCATTTGACGTCAGTCGTCGGGTGACACTATAAAGCTCGACTATCTGATTATGCAGAATATATGCACAGACGGAAATAAATCTGCTCATGTTTATTGAAACAAGGTCTGATTGAATAGTGAATAGTAATGCATACAACCTACAAGTAACGCTAATATTATATGCGCAATGTGGAAACAAATCAGTTGTTTCATTATAGCAGATGTATGTACTGTGTACGCATCTCATATGTCTTTGTATAATGTATTGTGTGAAAAGGAATTGTTGGTGGTGATAGATATTATAGAATAATTTAGAATGCTGAAATAATGTTTAAAAAGTACTGCTGATCATTGAATAAAGCATTTGAAATAAAAGAAACAAAAAAATAAAGTAAACAAATACATACCTGCGTAATTTGCGATGTAGAATAATTATCGTTGATATAATTTTTTCAATTTAAACGTTTAATTGCACAAAATCACTTTTAAAGAACTCACCAGTAGTTTTTAAAAGTGTTTGGTATAGGTATATGTGTATATGTATATCGCCAAGAGTTAAAAATACTTTCGTTTTCACAATTCAATTGTTGTAGAGCGAGGAGTTAATAATTATTTTCTTAAATTTATATACGATTTTTAATTTTCCGTCCATATAAAAGCACGAGGATAATTACTAATTTCCATTAATGAGAAGGACAAAGTATTATACACCATATTTGATAGAGCACTTGACACTTTAATAGTATTATTGTTGCTTTTATTTTTGCTTTTGCCAATTCTTTTTATATTCTTATTGGAATTCTGCATCTTCATGCGGGGCGACGAGTCGACTTCAAGTTGTAGTTGAACAAATTCGAATTCCTTATCTGATTTACTTCAAATGTATCCATTAATTGTTATGTATAATAAGCAATTAAATAAATGTGGATATATAATATTGATATTATTGGTCTAAATATACCGTTCTATAAGGGTAAAATACAATGATTCTGATAAAACTGGGAATAATAAATACATATAATATGTATGCACGTACTTACTTAAATACTTAAGCAGGCACAAAGAAAAAAATAATAGGGATTATTTCTTTTTTCTTTTGCCTAGTTTTCCTTTGAGTTGTTGCCTCAACCACACGCAAACGGATACAGTTCAAGGAAGAAATTTTGCTCTTAAAGCCCTCGAAAAAATCCGCACTATACTACTGCACTATATGTACTACCCTGGATATTATTGTGGACCTGTATTGCAGTATAAGCTGTCTCCCTCATTTTATTATGCATGCTCAAGTAAAAGTAAAATGCATACATGTGGTTAGAGACTGAGGTGTTAGTATTATAATACATTTTACTATGTACTGCTCTGTATACATACAAAATACTATAATATGTGTATGTATGTATTTTGTGTATGGTTGAACTGAGCACGAGTTTCACATGCATAAGACCCGTACTGCTGAAAGACGACGACGAAAACTCCGAGAAACTACACGTATGTATGTAAGTATCTGCGAGATGTACTTTTATACACCACCCAGAGAATGTATCCATTTGAGTTTAGATTGCAGATACATGCATATATTATGATGTAAATACGTACATACATATTGTTCAGTGAATCAAGGCAGAGTCACAGCTAAAAGAACACTGAAAATAGAGTAGCCTCGTGGAAAATGTTTCACACACAGCGTGAATTGACGTTTTGGTTTCACTCCAAGGAAAGAGAGAGAGAGAGAGAGAAAGAGAGGACGTTCGATATGTAAGTAGTTTGGAGTCGGTGAAAGTCGGCAGGAATATTATACATGGGTATTATCATACTTATTTTCTCCGAGCTCCAGGGAATGCTGATAGTCAAGTTGAACTTTTTGTCCATGCGCAAAAAGGCAAGTCTCTATACAGTAAGTTGCAATGACTCTCAACAAACATCGTCAACATCGGTTTTTTTTGCAAACCGGGCTTTTGGCGAACTGTATTTTATGAGATGAGAGTTGCATCTGTATTTGTACAATAGATATACTTATAGATATGTATATTTATATACTCGGTGTTTTTTTATGTAATCCTGAAATCATCTTCGTCTTCTGCATTGCACCATGTTGAGCAAAATGAATAATGTATAAACACAGAATTAAATATTGTATACTTATTTGCATCACTGCAATCAAACGTTTTAACTGCGTCGTAAGCGTAAGGGTCAAAATAATATAAATGTGCCCTAATATAGTAGTGTATATAATTATTTTATTGTTTTCCTAGAATAATGTCAGCTTTTCATAAGTATAAGGAGAGACGTATGTGTAATAATTAACTTTATTTGTAGAAAATGAAAAAGAAAAATGCCGACATTTCTCTACACACACATATATTATATAATATATACATATGTACATAGTATATACATAAACCCTAAGCCAAATCTACGCCTCAACGCCGGATTTTTCTGGGTAGCAACCAAATCCACAAAAGATGCTGAAAATGGTTGGTAACGGCTGTACTCGGCAAAAGAGACTGGAAAATAGACCTTTTCACCTTTTTGTATAAAAACAAAACATCTCATTATGTAACACTTTGTTTAATGTTTAATGAGATGTATTCATGTCAATTCATGTGTGTATCTATAATAACATGTGTATTTACATGATACAAAGAGTAACAGTTGAATGTTTTCCCTTTTATTTAGCTTAAATTCATGTCTGACTTTTGTTACAAAATCTGTGCAATCCTTCATTTTTGCAAATTATCTTTTTTATGAAAAAGAATAAAAAGGAATTTTTGTCGTACTTTCATAATATTTGAGATTTGGGAAAGATGGAATTCGTCCTTCTTATACTTGTACAATACAAAAAGCCGTTATAAAAGCCCTGAAGCAGGTAATTCCTCGATGGGCAGACGAGACCTTGAATTGTAATTATTTATAAAATGCCGTCCACTCATATTTTAGATTCAATACAAGCAATTTAAAGGACATAATGGTATAATGAAAATTAAAGTTTTCATTTTCATCACTAATTGATGCACAAAATGAATGAAATTGAGCCGATCCTTAATTCATGACGGGTCTTGTCCATCATCTGATTTTTTTACGTATGTACATTCCATACAAAGAAGATTTGCAATTGCAAGCGGGCCGAGTTGAAGTAATCCCAATTTTTATAGTTGGGAAGAAAAAATCGATCACTAAAAATCCGACTGTAAATTTAAGGCTTTTTTAGGATTAATTAATTATTAGTTTTTATACATATAAAATTTCAAGTTGTACGTTGTAACAGTGTTGAGTCTTTTGTCTAGAGTCAGTTGATAATTCAACAAGTTCAGTAAAAAAAAGTTGTAATTGTCATACAAGTAACATAATATAATCGTATAGTCTTACCTCTATAATATTCCTGTTTCCTGTTATTTTTTGTATAAAAACAATTAAACCATTATTATTATCCACTCTGCACGACTAAAACAAAGAAGTACAAGAGGGAAAAAAGTGTATTTACATCGTATAACGATTAGTTAACTACGTAGATATTGACATTATCTACTCAATCGATCTAAATGAACTGAAGGCACATCTTTAAGACAAGATTTTTCTATTTAAATACTTAAGAGGTAAGTAAGTCTTTATAAATATTATTTGATATTATTGTCATTCATTTTTTGCATTCTTGTTGAAACATGTTTATTACTATTTATGTTATGTGTAACCGACTATAATGTATTATAGTCAAGTGTGTTGAAATGTATTAAGCTAGATAGTTTGTAGGTTTGTATAGATATCTGATTTTAATTTATCATGTCAATTTGTACATTATGAATCAAAACGTTTCATGTTTCATTGCCGATTTGTTTAAAGTATCTTGTCAATAAATATAAATATTATATGGTATTACAATATTTATTTATTTATTTATTTATTTGCTCTCATTTATATAGAATAATTGGTGGTCGAGGAATCGAAATGCCACCAAAGAAAAATGCTGCTGCTGCAGGTACCAAAGCTGAACCGAAAGCAGGAGGAGGAGGAGGAGCAGTAAAGAAAAACTCAAAAGTTTACAATCGACCCGATCCCATCCAGAATGGAGAAGTTTTGACTGACATGTGTGGAAAATCATGGAGAATTGGAAAGTCTGTGGGTGTAGGAGGATTTGGTGAGATTTATTTAGCTTCAGAAGAGACTGGAAAATCTGTGACTGACAAAGCAAACTATGTTGTGAAGATAGAACCTCATGCAAATGGACCATTATTTGTGGAGATTTCTGTCTATATCCGCATTGCTAAATTGGAGATGATAGAGGAGTGGAAGAGGGCAAAGTCAAATGACAATCTTGGTATGCCATGGTATGTCACTTCCGGAGTTCACGACTACAAATCTGATAAATATCGTTTTATGGTCATCCCTCGTTTCGGTCATGATCTACACAAATTACTCATAGACAAACCGGGGAAGCGTTTTCATATCAAGACTGTTCAAGCTGTAGCTCTTCAAGTTATTGATACTTTAGAATATATTCACTCAAAAGATTATATTCACGGAGATATTAAGGCATCAAATTTACTCTTGGGAAGAAACCTTAATACATCATCATCAACTTCACCTGCATCTAAAAAGAATCAACAGCAACAACCACAACAAGTCTATTTATTAGATTTTGGATTAGCCTGCAAGTATGTAAATAGTGAGAAAGTTCATGTTCCTTACGCACCGGATCTTCGCAAAGCTCACAATGGAACATTAGAATATACTTCAAGAGATGCTCATATTGGAGCCTTCTCTCGTCGAGGTGATCTTGAGATTTTGGCTTATAATCTATTAGAATGGACATGTGGTAAATTACCCTGGTCAGCTGATGACACTCCTACAAATGTTGCAAAACAGAAGAATGCTTTCATGACTCAAATTAAAACTAATGGATCTCTACGGAAAATCTACCCTACATTTTTTGACATCCCTGGCTTGGATATTTTGGAATCTTTCATCCGTTATGTTTCTAAATTGGAGTTTGATGAAGAGCCCAACTACAAACACTGTAAAGATCTACTCAAAAAAGGTTTGACCAAATTCAACTCGTTGTATTTAGATGAAGTCGCCATCACCACACCACCCAAAGCCAAAGCATCTGGAAATAAATTAAAGAGAGCAGCCACCACCTCTGACGTACTCGATGGACATGTGACAGAGGAGGTCATTCCGAAAAAAATCCACGTACCATCAGAGGAAGGACCCATAAAAAGACCTACTAGGACAAAGAAAAAGGTAAATTTTAATTGGGCTAAAGTACTGTCCACCGACCCAGAAAAAATGATTCGATCATATAATGGTTCTTCCAAAGAATCAACTCCATCTCCCACTAAATCTCCACCAATTCATAATCCTACTCCTGCTATGCTACAGATCCTGAAGAAGAAAAAGGAGAATATGTCAACACCATTGATTGCTTCTTCAGCCTCGTCATCCCGATCCAGTGGAGTTGATGAACCATCGTCATCTTTAAATACCAAAGTCACAACAACACGCAGTACTGCTACGAGGAAAAAGTTTGACGAAAAAGTTTCAACGTTGGTTAATCCAACACCTGCAATGTTACTTGTTCTTCAGAAGAAAACCATTTCCAAGAAAAAATAAAAACTTAAATAAAAAAGAAGAAAAGAAAGTAAGAACGAATATTATTATTACTACTAAATAATACAGTTTTTAAAACTTAAAAAATGAACTTGAATTAAAATATATAAACAAAATAAACAATTTATGCATTTTTTTTCAACGCGTAAATAATATGAAATAAATAAAACAACATTATATTATTATATAATACCAACGTTATTATGAACTATAAACATAAAGTAATAATAATATAGGTAGACAATTTTTATTGTACCTACAGTACTATATAATACATACGAACATAAACTTCTGTTTTTTTATATAGATGTACCTATTACCTATGATAAGTAAAAATAACTGAGCAAGAGTATATTATTATTATTATGTTATTATAATTTTTGATTTTCTGGTTCCGCTTTCGTCGATGTAATTCTGTATAAAATATATAAAATAAGTACACATAGCATGGTACATTATTATAATAATAAAGTAATACTATTATTATCTAGTTATTATTATATTAATATCTGTTTTATATTTAATCATTTAAACCCGTCAACTATAGTAATTAATACGTAAACATGTATTATTGTAAAATGTAAAAAGAATAATCGGAAATCGGAACTTGGAGTTTTTTCTCTCCAAACAAAAAACGAAAGGAAACAAATCAATATTTGATTTTGACGTATAACATCTGTGGAGAAATGTAATGAAGTCTGATGTATGTCAAAAATGTCATTGTACTGTTGTAAAGTTAATAATAATAAAATTAAACGTGTAATCAAATCATAAATCTGATACCTACTACTGCATGACGAGATGGAACAACAAACAGCAATAATAATTATTAATTAGTTATATTATGTAATATGTAACCTGTATTTCAAATGACCTTTCCTGTTAAAAAATGTTCTATGCAAGACATTAGATATTTTTTAACAGGAAAGGTCATTAGGATTTCGCATTGTCATGTCATGAACGGGTAAAAACGGATTAATTTACTTTTTCCATGCAAGTTATGCGGTACCATTTCACCATGAATGAGCATATTATTATCATATGAAAATGAGCAAAAGAAAGATAGGAATTTTGAAGATGATTGAAATACGATTTTATTTTAAAATATTTTATCTTGCATGATGATGACGGTCAGAACTATAATATTATACAGTCCTTCTATTCATCTTGAACTGCAGTACACAAACTATCAGGTAGAATTATATAAATAATAATTGTTCATAGAAAATCTTGTAACTTTCAAACACATTTAAATACATACAAGCTTCATCATTCATAATATATATGTATTACGCATTCTCGTGTTATTTAGTTAAAAACCTTACTTCGAACATAGAATGAAATAACACTACGAGCTACATATTTTCATTTAAAGCTTTTACTTACACAAAATTTTAATTTCTGTATAATTTAATTGAATCGAATACAGACTACTAGAACATTAATTAAAGTGAGGAGTGGTTTAAAAAAATGGTACAAAATGTGAATTGAGATACTTTTAAATTAAAATATGTATATTACACCTGAGAAGCTTTTCTTCCTGTTTTAGACTATGCACTGAAAACATTACTTGAATAAGTTTTGGTCATGATACATACAAGGTAACGAATCGTTCTGCATAGAGGAGATATTTTGGGTGTTTCGTTTCATCCTACACGCCGTACCGGAAGTCTGCTGATTTACTTCTTATAAATTTCAGTCACCAGTTCCCAGAACATAGGTGTACAGTATTTTTTGAATGAAAAGACAAAATATTATAAACATTGAATGAAATAATAACATATAAAACCTAAACAAGAATCGCTTTCATATTGTTGTGATTGCAAGACGCTTGATAGTTATAATATGCTTGATTTTTTGCAAACTTTTGTTGTCTGTTCTGGTTTTATATTACAATGACTCTCATGCATGTAAGTAAATGTCTAATGTAAAGATTATAAATTATTCCGCTTTAAATAGCATATTAAGTATTGTATTACATAAGTTGTTCTTTGAGTGTTGAAATTGTAGTCTGCATCTAGTTGTAATCTATATCTGACGTGTGTAATCTAATCAGGAAGGTCATATTATTTTATTACAAATACAACATTTAGGTATATTATACCCAAAATGTAACAAGTAATAAGTAAGTAACAGTATACAACTGCTTCTTATGTATTCCTAACATTAAAAGTTCTTTCTTGCAGACAATCATATTATAATATTTGGGTTTATAAGGCAAATCGCCAATAGTCCAAAATTCAATAGAGTACAGATTATTCTTTTTTATATTCTTAATACTTACTGACACACAGTTTTGTTTCTTTTCTTTAAAACTACAAAACGAAGCCGTTACGAAAGCAGTATCATAATCTCAAAACCTTTTAACTTCAGTGCCTTTTGCGTCAACTTGAAAATTATGTCAGAACTTGAATACCCAGTATTATGAACATAACTATAATATTAAATACTTTATATCACAAGTAGGGATACAATAACATAACGTAGTACAGTATTATTAGAATTACATACTGGAAAAATATTAATACTAAGAATAAAATTAGCTTTTCATTTCAACAACACATCAGCACACTAGAAATTATAATGTGTTTAGTTTTATCTCTTCTAACAATGCCTGAATTACTTTATAAACCTCCATGAAATGCCTTCTTCTGATAAAACTTACAAGTAAGAATTGGTAAAATCAATACAAGAGTTTTTAGAATAATTCATAGATAACTCCCTGCGTTAAAAATTTAAATACATGCCTTTTTAATTTTTAATATTCCATAATAATTAATGCATTTGTTGTAGATTTAGCGTTGATCATCATATCGTTTGTTCTTGCTTTAACAATATATACTTTTCTTTGATTATAAGCTTTGATATAAATATTAGTGTTACATATAATATTATTACGTATCTTGTATTATTCTAATAAATCAAAACTCTTTAATAAGCTAATGTTAAAACTGTTATTTCTAAATCAACAATAGTCACAACGTATCTAGCTTAACTTTAACATTATTATTGATAATAACCGAATCCGAACTATATTTTGATAGATATTATACTGTAATTTATGAACTTCTAAATTCTTAATTCTTACTAGCATAAAAAGATTACTAGTCAACACACAATCAACAATGAACAAGATCCTCTTTTCTTTCCTGACAAAAGGTAAATACGTTCCTTCTAAAATGGAAACATCCATTCCATATTATTTAGGCTTAAAAAGTATTTGAAATCTAAACCTCTTGTTTGTTCGTTTTCCTTCCTTCTTTTTTGTTTACTAATAATTGTATTACTGTTGTTTGACACAATTTGAAGCCACGACAAGTTATGTAACTCCTCCAGTATCTGATACAATGTTACATGCAACATATTCCTATAGCTTACGATATAATAAAATAATAATATAATGATAATTTTACATATAAATGCTTTAACCTTTTATACGCTATAATAATTCATAATTCATAATATAATCTTCTGCATTATTTCCTTTTTAACGTGGTCTCTCCTTCCGGTGGAGAATTATGATTTGAAGTCTTTGTAGTGTAGTAATATATATATACTTAATTAATATAATAGATTTATAAATTTAATGCGAATGTGAGATCGTTACTTCTTCTTGGTGGGTAAACACTTCGGACAATACCACTTCCCTTTAGGGATAGAATTGAGGCCCATACAACCTATGTGGAACCACTCAATAGGGCACTAAATAAAAAGAAATTTTATTATATACACACATGCGTTATACAATTTTGTTATTATTTATAATTCTCATAACGTAATACTGAAAAATAAAAATGTGGTAAAAAAAAAAAATTAAATACATTACAGACTACAGACTATAACATATTATTGTTGTTATACTGAATAGCTATAAGCTACGCCTTGAAGTTTAATATGTATGCCAAAAATATTTACCTCAGGGTTGTCGCAAGCTATCATTTGTCCGTAGGAAACTTGGGAACATACACAATATGTTGGTTCATTAGGGTCGACTGGCATATCCAAAACATCTCCTGAGCCAGAAGATGCTTGTTCAGCAGCAAGAACAATTTCAGATTTGTGCTTCTTTCTTGCTGGACTTGTGGATCCTCCCTTGGATCCGGATTTCTCTTCAGGCTCTGATTTTGATTTTTTCGATTCCTTTTCTCTTTTCCGGCCACCTAATAAATGCACAATATATAGAAGATACGATTGATATTATATACATACAAAATAAGACCAAAATAAATGAATAAAAGAGGGGAAAGTCAAATGATCAAATGATTATTAATGACTTAATTTTAATTAATAGTTATTAATAAAAAAGCTACAATCTTCCTACGTTTGTTATTTGTGACTGGTGGTGGTGTGTCAGCACGGGTTCTGGGCGAAGTAGCGGCTCCATTGCGTATTTCACTTTCAAATCTTGCTAAATCAGAATCCAACCGGCGGATATGTTTATCTACTAATTCATATGTTTGAATGGCCAATTGTACTTTGTCATCCCCGTACTCCTTTGCTTTGTTGAATAGTTTCTGAAAAACAGAAGAGGGGAACAAATGGAAATACGTCTCTAGGTTAGAAATGCATAATCAATAATCATAGGATAATCCATATTCCATTTCATAATTCATACCTGGATTTTTGCAGCTGTTTCTTTTTTCTTATCTGGTGGAGACGTTGACGAAGATTTTAAAAATTCATCTCCCAAAAGATCTATATCTTGAAGAATTGACTGTGCTCGTCCATCAAGGTCTCTCATTAACTTGAAATTCCTTTGTAACTCTACAGGTAAACTTTCTAGACCTTTAAAACAAAAAGTAGACATACTTAATTACAGTAACAGACTACAGTGCATATAATAAGCACTTACTAATTACTATTTGCATAGATAATTCATGATTAAAAAAGTCTAAGTAGATATGTACGAGATAAAAGTCATAAGAAAGATATAATAGTAACAATATGTAAATATTGTTTTTTATTTATTATTGGGAATCCCTCCTTCATACTTTCTACCATATGTATTCCAATGCAATTTTACGAGCATATGCACATATGTATACATAAATAAAATTCCGTTTTAATATAAAACTTACTTTCTAAATAATGTTCCAAGTAAATGGCTGTAGTCATATTGAAATTTTGGCTATTGATATTGCAATCATGAAAGGTAGAAGAGAACACATACACTCCAATTAATTTAATTATAACTATACAATCTCCGTTATTAACAAGTATTAACTTTAATTACGCTTTATTTTCGATTATATTCGTCTTTTAGCCAGAATTTTTCCAGATTTCAAGACATGGAGCCCACTAGCAACCCAACGACCATAGAAGATTATGTCAATGATTTTCTACACTTAAGTATGTACATACAGGGTAAAACCATCCACCTGTTATAAAATACTCGGGAATGACTCAAACTCAAATTAAATTATGATATAAAAGTGAAATATTGCACTAAAATTCTATTTAAATAGAGGAAACACTTATAATTACTAGTTTATCATAGTTATATACAATATACAATTATCTATACTTGTGTAATATCATAATGTGTGAGAGGAAGTAAGGACAAAAACAGATAATACGGACACGAAAAGTTTCAAAAAACACAGATACAACATCAAGAATATTGTTATCAACAAAAGTCACAAACTGGTCAAACTTTTGACGGATTTTTGATTAAAAGAAGATAGTTATTGTTTACGTTACACGACTAAATAGGGGAATATATAGATATATATATTTATGTGCGGTATTAGCATACTGCTGCCAGCAACTATAGTTATCAAAGGCTTGACTTTCTCACTCGCTGGCAGTTATTAGTTATTATAGTTTATCGCATTTAAGTACGTAGACTTTAATTTAGTTTTTGTAGTTGATATTATAGTTGTGAAAATGGTCAAGTTATTTGCGCTAAGTGTTTTTAGACGTGAAAGTGAAGGGGGTTGTATTTTGTTGAAGGGCTCGTATGACCTACAGTCCTTTGGATTTTTTCAACGAACTTCTGTCCAAGAATTTATGACATTTACATCACAAATGTTGGTCGAGCGAACGCAGCCAGGAAATCGACAATCAGTTAAAGAGCAAGGTACAACAAGCAAAAATATGTGGTTACATAAAAAATATGATGTACATACCGTCATTTAAAAAGTGTCTCACTTTTACAGTATGTTATATGCATGTATTTGAGAGTACGCTTTTGCTTAATATAGACATGGCTGTATTTAAAATTTAAAATTTTAAATGTACTCAACGGAATTTGTATTTATTTATTTGTGTGTGTTTACTTTATAGAATATTTATGTCATGTGTACGTGAGATCGGACGGACTGTCCGCCGTTTTAGTTTCTGATGCTGAGTATCCCCATCGTGTTAGTCACACACTTTTAACCAAAGTCTTAGATGATGTATCTGCTTCTTCTGATTGGAAAACAGCTAATACAGAGACAATGAGAAATTATAAAGGTAATTGACAATCTTGTTTAACAGACTAGAACTAAATAGATAATGACAGCTTCATTCATCAAGTATTAAAATATCAATGAGGCTAAAGTTTTTCTAATTTCATTCCATAGGACTGGATGCATTCCTCGTCAAATACCAAAATCCAAAGGAAGCAGATGCTTTAAGTAAAATTCAGGCCGAATTAGATGAAACCAAAATTATTATGGTAATAATGCAGCGCTAGTATAAATTTTTACTCCAATAATATGTTACTTTAAACTAATTGAATAATTTTTATTTTCTCCCATATTACGAACAATCGTACACAATATTAATCATCTTTTTAAATTATTGCTTCTTACCTTATTTAGCACAATACTATTGAAGCAGTACTGGAACGAGGAGAAAAATTGGATGATCTTGTAGCAAAATCTGAAGGCCTCTCGACTCAATCAAAAATGTTTTACAAAACTGCCCGGAAAACTAATTCGTGTTGTAACTTTTAATCAAAGCGTGTACGCTATATTATGCTGTACAATCCAAAGTCAGACACCGTACATAATATAATATATTATATACATGTTATGTGTCTATCTTCAACTTCCTTCAAGATTTCTCGTCAGTGTCAAGTATGAACAATAACACAGAATATTAATATTAAATGTTGTGCAGTTTCTTCTTCCTCATCAAATGGTTGGACATTACAATACATGTTTCATAATTGGTATGCTGCTTCAAATAGCAGTGAAATAATATATTATTATAAAATATAAAATATGGATTTTTAAAAGGAGAAAGAAATAATCAAATAATCAAAATCAAAACTAATCTTGGCTATTCTACACTATAATATAGAAGAAATGAACATTCAAATGAAAAAGAAACGTATCCAGCCAAGGAGAGAATTAATCGTAGAAATATTTTACAGGTATAGAGGGATATTTTCTCGTTTATTCTATTTATAGTGCATACCTAATATACATACATACTTACAGTAATAGCTAGTTTAACCTAAATTGTAGAGTACTAGCTGCTACATACATTTTATTGTCATGAAAATACATCAGGCGAAAAAAAATCCTAAGTACACCAACTTTAACAAGGTACAATATTGAAAGTTGTGTACTGAATAGGTATATCGTTATTATCGTGAATATAGAGGTTTATATTGTTTGTATGACATCTCAAGTACAGTGTCGAGACTTGTAATTACAATAGTTTTGTTTTTTAAACTTTTTCAAAGCAACCGTTTAAAAATCATACCAAGAGATATAAAAATATGTAGTTATGTTATGTTATATGCTTCTTTGTCAGTCACCAGTAAGTATGATAATTCTGTGTTACATGTTATATATACTACCATATCGATGTATCAGAAAATATTATACCCGAGGAAAAGTTTAGGTTCTTAAAAAATGGCATGTGCCGCTTTCAATGACCATTCCTTATTCCTTATTTAGTTTTAATATCCTAGGTTTATCATTCCGTGCGCCATTTATCAAAATCAAAAGCCATTTATGATTTAAGTGACGGTCCAGAAGCACTTTTTGAGGAAATTTTATCTATTCGTATATTTACGCAAAAATTCTAATGGAACTATCAGTAGATTTTGTAGTTGAAATAGATATTAGATAAACATTATATAGTGGTGTAATGTTGTACTTTTTTAGTACGTCCGTTTCATGTTATTTACTTCAATTAAATTTTATACAAAACTGATGTTTTTTATAGTTGTTGTGTGAGCAATCAGAATTAGAGCAGGATAAAAGCTAAAAAGGTAATTTATGTCATGGTAAAAAATCTAATACAAACGGCCATATATTTAATGTTATTGGTAAATACAGTTTTTTTATGTCTACCGCAGGAGACGATGTATGAGAAAATGAAGTCATGAAAATAATGTCTTTATATTATGCATGCTAATTATGCTGTAGTCTTGTTATATATTTAAGAGGTATATTATAATATTATGATATTTAATATTTTACATACACCATGATGTGTATAATATATTTGGAGTGAACTGAAACTGAACTGATTCAACATTGATTTTTGTAATCATTTTTATTAATTACAGTTTAAGCATAATAGTAATAATTTACCTTATTAATTATTTAATTTTGGTACTCATAATATATTATGAGTTTTGTGGTTTCAGGTTGTATATCAACTTGGAAAAGGGCGTATGATTAAGAAAATACAATACATATTAATAGTAAATTCGTAGACATAAATCTTTATCTATCATGTGTTGGAAAGCTAGTAAAAAAATTGTCATTTTTTTGGAGACTATAACAGATCGATCTAGTTTTGCAAAACACATCTAGATATATTTATTTGTGTATTAAATGTGTAAGTTCATTTTATAAGCTTTTTCGAACGCATTTATAAGGTTATATAAAGCTGTACGTGTTTATCATGCTCTTATGCTGGGTTTCATATAGATTATAGATATGTATGGTAGTTACTTGTATTTTTAAGTTCGATTCGAGTTTTCTTGTTTCAAACGAATATATTCTGTAATATTAATATCATTATTAGAAATTAGAAATACAGATATTGTGTTAGAGATATTAGCTTGACCGCAAAAAAGAGCGTTTGAAACGTAACTAAATCATTGCAAACGGATTGAAAACTGTTAGATAACTATGTCTTTAGAAATATAGTAAATATATATAGTTATATAGTGTAACGTTTTTCAAGCGATATTATACCTAAGTTGAAAGTCAAATCATGTGTGTGTTAAATAACTATCTACTATCGACGAAAGTCGAGAACTCTGATCGCCAATACCTACCTACATACTTACTACTCACGATGTCAGTTTTGGTATTTTTATGGGGTTATTTGTAATATAATTTATTGGAAATAATCTAAAATAAACAGCGCAAAACACGACATATTTTCAACAAGAGTCTATAAAAATTCCAATAATAATGACAGGGTTAATTTATTTACAGATTCGATACAAAAAAACAAAAATGCAGAAAATAATAATACTTGATATTTATACATTTATTATTGTTATCGAACTCTACCGTTAATTGTATTCTTTTGGAAATTATGGTAAAGGATAGCCATGGTGTGTATATACAACATGAGAACGTTAAAAAAATTAGAATATTATAATTATATTTATATATTATGCTACCTATGCGTATCTGGTATACTCGTTTAATTGTAAATATCGAGGCAAAAAGAGGATTTAAGTATCGTTATTCATGTTATCTTGTTCTTGTTTGTCTCAAATTGAAATAGAAGCCCGATAATAACAACAACAACAACAACCAAAAAGAAAAAGATTCAAAGAAAAATCTGTATGAAAAGATGTTTTAAAAAAAACGAAATACCTAATAATATTAAAAATATTGGATATTTAACTATTTAAAGTAGTGTAAAAGCAAAAGCAGTATGTATACATGAGTAAAGTGTATAATTTATGTGCGTAATTGTGTGTGTACAATATTTTGATGCGTTTTGTTGCGTTGAAAAATGTGCAGTAAAAGACAGATTAATTATTTTGAGATATTCTAAAATGGAAAGTGAAAGTACAGTATAGAGTGAAATTATTTTATTGTAAAACCTTTGCACACAAATGGTAGTACATACGTAGTTTTTTATGCGGTGCAGTCCACATTAAGTAGGATTTGATCACAGTTGACAATACATGAAGCTCCAAAGAATAAAACGACGAATATCGTACTCTATATAACAATACAGATATTCGCAGTTTTACCCTACGGTGGTTCATTTGCCTATTCCTTGATGATAGTAGAAACTTTCTACTAGAAAGTTTATCTTGACTCTTTGACGTATGCAGATACTTCTCCACCGGACAACAGGCTACCAAGTATGTTATTGTTGATGGTTACCATAACTGTGAGCATTAAGTTTTCGCTATGGGATGGTTTTACTTTACAGCTCATAGTAAAAAGTTAATGGACACGTTGATGGTAAAAGTAGAAGATGTAGACGTGGAGAAAAAAGAAGGCGATATTGATAAAGCAACGTTTGTTTGCCACTACTGTACTGCAACCTCCCGGATGTCTCAACTTCAACTGACTTTGTGTAAAGAAAGTGGGCTCGTTTTAAAGTGACATGTTTCTAATATTAACAGTATTATACACACGTGTATCTTCCTCGTGGTTCAAAGTTGCTTGCACACTTAAAGTTATTTAATTTTTTTCTCAAATCTTTTAGCATATTGTTGGAGTTGCTCCTGCCGTTGTACTTAAGGTGAAATTAAAGGTAGTCATCGTCTTATATGAAAGTTTGCGGGCCTTAGGTTATAATTCCACGATTCCAGGTACTTGGACTACATTGGACTAGATTGGATATCTTCATTTTTTTCCCGGAATTGCTTTTCACCTCTCGGTTAGTCTATTCTGGCTTCACTTTGCTATCCTCAGAAAATTTACGGAGCCTTTTTATATTTTATTTTATTCGGGGAAACATGAAAAAAAGAAGGATTATATGACAATATACTTCGTTAGATTCTTTTGACATATTCGGCTCGTGTCAGCAGTGAGCGTGGCATGGACCAGCCCATGTGTACATACGTACTTACTTACATAAGTTTAGCCGAATGAATCAACTCCAGAAGTTTCCCTGGTGACTTTTTTATCCTCTTTCTATGTAACGTTTAACCGGCTCCTCATTCTATTCATACATACTCCTCTTTCCTCTTGCCCTTTATATTTTATGAAACACTTGTGATGAGCTCTCAAAGTAATATAAAGTGAAATGAAATGAATACTTTTTCCTGTATTGTTTATTGTTTACGTTTTTATTTTTTGCTGCCGATGTTTTTCTTTTTAAAGTTACAAATGGCCTTCTAATGAAAACGTTGGCAAAACGCACAACGCAGTTACATAAAATTTCTATTTGAGTCGTTCTCATGCACTTATCTTATGATATAACATGCAGAGAGAGAGAGAGAGAGAGAGAAAACTTGAGGCTTTTTAAAAGGAAATGGTGAAGACACGGTTGAGTGGGAGATTGAGACCGTTGATCTTGGTTTCGCTGCCCACTTGAGTGAAGTTTGAGTGGCTGAGCCCATTGACGAGGACTCTGGTGACCTGTCCAGCTCCAAACAAACGGATGTTGTCCAACACTTGGCCTTCAATGGCCGCATAACCATTGTTGACAATGCGGTTGGTCAAAAGTCGCGAGGTGACGGTGTACTCGGACAAAAAGAAGAAACCGCTATCTTGTGGCTCTGTAGCAATAATAGGACAACATTAAACATATGAGTGAACATGCTTGGAATCTAATAAATCACATGCAATATTTTTTATAAGAATAATTGACAGGGATAGAAAAATACCGATTGAATCTCCATCATCGACGTAAAGATGACCCAATGCGCTATCCTTGTTGTCAAGCGCAACAATGAGACCGAAGGGGTTTTTACGAGCCAACTCGGTGTTCATAGCATGTTGCTGAGTTGGGTATACGCCACCACCTCGCACATGAACATTGATTGTATCCAATGGAGCATCCAGGGTTTGGAGGCCGGGTAATTTGGCGACCTGGAAAAGAAAAATTATATTAGCTGCTTTCACTATCTCTCCAAAAACAATATTACCTATCGATATATCCGAGTGTGATAAGATTGCTTACCTCGGAGCCAAAGTAATAGTCGAACCATCTTGCAGTTGGTGGGAAGTAAGCCTTGACACTGGTCACGTTCTCGTCAGTCACAGGGCTGATGAGGATTCCCGATCCCCAGAGAAATTGTTGATCGATGCCTCGGGCAACGGTGTCAAGTGGGAATTCTATTACAACGAAGATAATTATGACATGTTGGGGTAAATAAGAATGGTGTGTAATTTTAAATACTATGTTTAAGTAGAGTAATTCTTCGTTTACTTGATAATAAAGGACATACCATGCCAAAGAGCTCGGGCTACGGTGCTTCCGGTGGTCTTGTGGAAGTAAAAGAGAGTGTAGAGAGAGGGGAGGAGAGTGTAACGGACTTGGAGAGCGTTTCTGGCTGCCACAGCGACCACAGGCCACATTCCTGGATCTTGATCTCCCGTGCCGATGGCATTATGATTTCTCGAGAAGGGGTAGAAGGCTCCAGTCTGCATCCATCGAGCACACAAGTTTACTGATGGAGTGTCCAAAAATCCGCAAATATCGGCGCCCACGAATCTAAATGTTTTTTAGGCAAAATTGATGGATAATTATAATTAATAATTAAGCAAATCATTTTACACTACATTTATATTGTTGTGTACAAATCTGCTTAATTTTGAGGTCAACTTACGGTACACCAAACTGATTGTACTGTAAGACGCCGATGATACTGGCCTTGAGGTTGCCCCAGTTGGAAATGTTGTCACCGAGCCAGTGAGCAGCCCATTGTCCCACTCCGACGAAGGTTGATCGAGTGAGGATGAAGCTTCGTTTGCCCAAAACTTCTCGAACGGCTCTAAATTATATACACAGTATTATTTAGATTTATATGATGATTGGTTAAAATGAAACGGAACTACAATATTGAGTTTGTGAGTGAATAAAAATTGCGTCAAAAAAGGTGAAAAAGCCCTCACTTGAAAGTAACTTCACTCTCTTTCCATCCATAGAGAGAATGAGTGTCATAATTGATTCCATACTCTTGAATGGCATCAGGGCAGATTGTGCCGTCGTAAAGGCTATTCTTTACGGCACCAATGTATGGAGGGTTGTTGAATCGGTTGTCCGCACAACCTTGGAGAACGTCGCCCTGACCCCAGGAGGCAACTTCGTTCATGTCCTTCAATTTTAAAATAAAACGGGATGAAAAATGGGAGTAATGTGCGGAGTGAATTTTTTTTATGGGGGGGGGGGGATTTTGATATGTAGGAAAAAAATTATTTATTTCTTATGTACAATCCAAATGCCGTCGTAGTCGAGAACGTTTTTATAGTCCCGGAAGAGAGTGGTCCAATAGTCTTGGGTTGCATTTTTGGAAAAGTCGGGGAAGTAAGTATGACCTGGCCAGACTGAACCGACAACTGGAGTGCCGTCGGGACGTTTTACCCAAATGTCGAGTTCATTTCCGAGATCCAGAGCTTTGTACTGACCGTTCAATCCTTCGAAGGCAATTCCAGGGTCCTAAGTTTGTGAGAAAAATTGGGAGAAAGTTAACTCTCAAGAAATTCAGGTATGTAGTTTATAGAAATCCACTATAAACTTTATAGTGGATTTCTATCTACTATCTACATAGTTGTTGAATTAAACTTACAACAATGGGGACGAATTTGACTCCATGTTTCTCCTTAAGATCTTTGACATACTTGGGAAAGTCTGGGAAGGTGACTGGATTGTAGGTAAAGTCCAATTGTTGGTCCATCACATCGATGTCTGCGTACTGAACGTCCTGTTTTGTGCAAAATTAAAACGTATTTCTTTAGCTTTTCACTTCTCACGTATAGGCAAGTTACAATAGTTGAAAGCAAATGTGTGTAATGTTGTACCTGAGGAATGTTTGCATTTCTCGTTCGGAGGATCGCGTTCTCCATGTTCTCAAGCTTGTCATAACCCCAGCGA
Organism: Sminthurinus bimaculatus; assembly: GCA_034698285.1. Lineage (NCBI taxonomy): Eukaryota > Metazoa > Arthropoda > Collembola > Symphypleona > Katiannidae > Sminthurinus > Sminthurinus bimaculatus. Next base: position 22,520 of record JAQIVE010001148.1, read on the forward strand.
GAGAGTTGGAATCCCAATCCCCAATATGGAGGAAGTGGTTGACGTCCAACTGCCTTTAGAGTTCAATCACAAAATCACAAGTCAAGCATCAAAAAATGTAGAAAAATCTTCAACATCATTCAGACCAAATGTTTTGATTTTAATTTTCAGTGTGTTTGTAAAATCATTTTATGTGTAGGTAATATACTTGTGTGTATTGTTGAACGGTGTTTTCGGGGGTTGGTCCAAGGAAAACGTAGATGTCGAGGATACCTCCAATCGTCCTGTAGACAATACCCGGTGCCGGGGTGAACTGGAATTCTGAAATCAACATGCACAGAAAAGAGGATTAGAATAAAATACATATCAATATTATGTAACGATATGAATTCACTAGGCAGATTTTTTTCAACTTTACCCTGAGCATTGCTGTTGACAATAAGAACTGAGTGAGCATTTCCATCTTCCTCCAAAACGGTGTAATAGGGAAAAACTCCGTACATATTTGTGGTTCCCTGCATTTATAAAAGACAAAAGTCAATAAAAAATTGTCAACAACTGTCTGTTGATTATCATAATATAAAAATCTGGAACTTGAATTCAAATCAATTTTTCTCTTACGGATGGGAATTGATCGCGAGCATCTGGGGAAAATGAAAAATAAAACAAACAATTTAGCTATTTTCTCATAAATATCCTTATGAATAATAAAAAATGCTGGATAAACAGATACACTTTGCATCAATTTTGCAAATCAATGCGCAGTGTACAAGTACAAGTAAACCTTCTTACATAAGGCATAGGTAATGAATTTGTCAAAGGAGTGACGGAAGGTTGGCTGTTCATTTTCTCCCACACCGTAGACATTCTGTACAAGAAAAAAGTGTGCAATTTTAGTGTTAGGTATTTATCAGTTATACGTGCATTCTGTGGTTTCAGGTATTTTCCCTCATTCTCTGGTTAGTTAATTTTACTTTTAATTACAGTCTGTATAATATCATAAATCATTAGACTTTACTTTAGATGGAAGTCTAGTGGAAAACTGGATGAACTGGTCGGAGAAAGTGAGACCTCCAAGGGAGGTATCAATGAGGACGGCTCCACTACTCTTTCTTATGATCTTGAAGCTGAAGACGGGGTCGAGAGTGAAGGAGATGTCATAGAGAGGACTCAACGGCAAACCTTCCGCTGGATTGATTTTCAATGGAACTTCATATCTGGGTTCATGACTCCTAATCTGTCAATTTCACAAATCATCGATTGATTGATTTATTGATTGGTCAACAACTGTCAGTAAACAGTTAACTCTATAATTTATAGCTGTTTGTTAAAATAATCAAAGATAATGTGAAAATGATTGAGTGGCAGACACTTGAGAGCAGTGTTCACGTTCACTGAGCACTAGTGTGTGAACTGAACTACTTTTTGCCATTATGTATGTAGTAGAGATACTTTAATAATGCTTAGTTTTCCTTTTGGTTTTAGTTCTGGTTCTCTAACCTTGATTCGAAGTCGTTCATCAGCCTGGAATTCAAATTCAGCGTACAGGTTCTCGGCGTCGTTGCCAAAGTATGAGGCATTTGAGGACCTCGTCAATTTGACCGCATAGCCGTCATGTGGAGCCGTTCTCACAATGTTGGTGACAACGTAGCCGTGGTCCGGTTTGACGAAACACCAGGGCTGACCCTGCTCTGCAGGGCACCAAGTGCATCCTCGGGCAACGCAATTTGCCTCACTTGCTCCTTCATCCGGGTGGCAGTCGACTCGATCCTCGACTTTTGTACAAACGTCATCCGCCGCCAGAACTACATAATTGTAAATAATTCAGTTTAGTTAAAGTTTTTCATGAAACATTGATGAGATTTTCAGAATGAGAGCTTTAAAAACCTCATCAAATTTTTATGAAACTCGAGTAGAATTATCCACCAAAATGGTGTCAAAATCTCGTTAATTTATTCAACAAGATTTTCCCCTGAGATTTAAGTATATGTAAATAAAGATGAAAAAGTTTTTTGGATTTTCCAAAAATATTTTTACCGGTGCCGATCACCGCCAGCAAGGCAACGAGAACAGACCACGTCTTCATGACTGGTATTTTTATGTGCTCTACACAAAGACAAACAGTATTTAGTTTATGGACCGTTCTACTTAAACATCCATCGACAACTAAACCTCGGTCTCCAATTTCAATATCCCAGGAGTTGCGGTTTTATCTCCCTCTTCTATATTGCACGCGCAATTGAAACTCTCCGTTCTCTTTTTATCAAAGTTTGTTAGTTTTTTTACATAATTTTACATACATTGATGATCAATTACATCAACTTTTTAAATAAACACAGAAAGCAATGCATTGTACATACATAATAAATACATACGTTACACAATAAGCGATTTTGGACACTCATAATCCGTGTGGATAAAGGATCATCCTTCTCGCATTTATTTTATACTATCTGCTTATCTGCTGCTTATCGCTTCTCGTATGCAATCCAGTGGTTGTACATAAGGGCACAAACAACTTGTCAAAAGTTTGTGCATGGGACGAGCATAACTATTATACAAGACCATACTTGAAAAATATAAAAGCATACATAATATCTAAAGCGTGTAGCAATTTGTCGATTCAATTGTATTTGAAATCAAACTACAACATAATAACTAATTTCTCATGTTTGACAGCTGTCGATGTAACTAGAAACTAGATACTAGATACATGTATTTAAAATCCGAGTAAACCCAGGTGATTAGGAACAGAACCTTAAAACTGAGCAACGTGGGCCAGCAATTAAAACACAATTAGGGAATACCTTAAGCGTATGCCTATTTTATATTCCTTGAAATTCTCGAGCTTGATGATTTTGAGCAGAAAAATGGGAATTCAGACAATCTAGCGCATTTTTAGCAGTACCAAGTTGACAAAGTTTTGGCTCTAGACTGTAGACTTTATCCACACTAAACCATTCCTATATTATTATGTATCTCTACAATTCGCACGAATTTTGTTGAGAGCTGAAATCTAAAATCATTCCACTGCATAACCCAGACTAATGAAGCTGATGGGCAAAAAAACGTGTACAAAGACAAAAAATCTCAAAATTCACAAGAAAACAAAGAGTTCTTCGATATTCCAGCTATCTATCGTTATATTTGTCTTGTGGCTTGTTCGAGAATAGAGAAAGTAACTTTGGCTTCCGAGAGAGGACGGAGAAAGTACTTGGGCGAGAAGACCGATTTTATCCGTATTTTGCAACGACAAAAGGTCTCAACTTGAGCAGAGTACGGACTTTATAGTGGCAAAATGAATAAAACACACCCTTGGCCGTATGTGCTGAGATCACACTTTGCCTGTAGCCCTGTATAGATTCCTTCGATTCTTCGTGTTCAAAATCAACTGGGGTCACTGGATACTTTGACTGGCGTAATTTTAACTTGGGATCTTTTTCCTGTTATGTAAGAGTGGGAGTAGTGGAAAAGGGTCAGCGGTCACTCTCATTGTGTACATATTATGGAAAATGATAAACAAAGAGTGCGTTCGTTGAAATGTAAATAGATAGATACCCACACACAAGATTTTGATGTAGGCGACAAATTAGATATTATGTACATGCATATTATACGCATTATCATTAATAATCTACGTTGCATTATGTAATAAAGTATAGTAGTGACATGTTAGTATTTCAATTAGGCTAGTTCAATATGTCTTCTTTTCTATTTTTACGGTGTGAATGTAGCGCCGGGAGCGAAGGAAATAGAGAAGTAGATTACAAACAGGAAACACCATGTCATTATACATGCTTGTGTTTCGTGGTTTCATCTTCATCTTTATCTCGATTACAAATAGTAATAGGAAATAGCAAACTAAAGGCATTGAGTATTTGTGTATAAAAATCATCAGGCTCTGCCGGAGTTTAATGTGCCAAACTGGAGAGGGAGGAATAAAATAGATACCTCTACCGTCATATCATGTATATGTATGTAATGAAACGGCTTTTATACTTTATACAGACTGTCTGCGGTTTTTCCCATTTACAGTATCAAATCACAACTCTCATTCCGATACTGTATCATGCATCATCACGACGTATTGATATTGCTAATATTCGTAGGTACTTATATAAAATTAGCCGATACGACTCTGGCTCTCGTACCCCATAAACTCGGACTTGGACTTTCGTGACGTCAAAAATGACTAAATTACAAACTACAAACAAGGAGCACCATTAAAACTTTACTTCCTCTTTCCGGCTGCCAGCATACATCAGCGTATCAAAAACAACGTCACATTTATTTACTTTTGTTAACAGGTTTGTGATACATATTCTCACAAGCCTGTCGGTATGTATAGTAAAACATTTCACGAAATGAAACCGAAACCCAATTCCTCGTTTTTTACGGGTCATAATGTAGCCTATACATTGTGAATGAATGAATACTGTAGGAATATGATAGAAAGCATCATTCCATTAACTTTGTCTGCCTATCTTCCTATTATAGTATTACAGTTGTAGCTACACTTCCTATTCATGGGTGTTCTCCAAGTCCAGCAACTATGCACAATGCATGCTGTACTGGCACTGGACGAGTGAAAAATGCTGAGAAAACTTTGCGACTCTTTCTCTCAAACAATAATAGTGTAGGATGGGAAAAATGACCGCAAAAAACGTGATGGACGGACTTATACAGGAGGTTAATATGTACACAATAAAGTTCAGCTCTAGATGACCTGTTTAAAAAGTAGCCTACAGTCGTGTTTACAATAACTATAACTATACGTAGTTGAAGTCCACAGTTCGAAATCAAGTGCAAAATATTAGAATAC
>JAQIVE010001149.1:0-27314 GCA_034698285.1 Sminthurinus bimaculatus
TTTTGAGCTCCGAATTCGAATTCGGTGGAACAAAAATTCATGTCATCTATTTATTATACTCACAGTTAGCATTAAACTGCAAGAATATTTAGTTTGCACTCCAGTGAATAATTTTGCCTGCATTATTATATTGTGAGACTATGTAAATAAATATGTGGACTATTTATTATGTATCAGTCTACTCTCCAGCAACAGCAACAACAACAATAATATTAATTTAATGAAGATAATGCCAATAATAATAATAATACTCATTCATATCTATGGAACACGTTTGAGGTTGACCATGAATTTTTCCTATACATCATCCGCATCTCCATCCTCTTCTTCTGTTTCTTTTTGAATTGAATATGTAAAGTCTTGCTTATGTAGTATGTAGAGAGTACAGAGAGATGTTCATTTTTTATCGTGTTTCATTCAATAGTTGGTGTGGAGAAGGAAGAGTTGGTTCCAAGGAAAAATATCGAGTGTATGATATTATGATAGTCCGCCAGCATCTTTTATGATGAAAAGTGCATGGACATGAGCTTGGACTTGTAACAACACAAAGTTCCTACATAATATTATTCAAATGCTGTACATAATACAGTCTCCTCGACTCCATCCTATGATATAACATTGACCACATGTAATACTGATATAAAGTGAGCAAATGCAATGCATCGCAATCCATTTTTCAATTCCAATGAATGCACTCCATTCCATTCCATTCCATGCTCCATGCCACTATGTATTATGTATTTACTCCACTCATCTCATTCTTCTCTTTTATATGTACCTACTTTATATCTATCTACAACAACATCCTTCACGCTTTTATACCTACCACATCCATTACTTACATGTCTATCATTTTATTTTATGTCTATATACAACATACCGTCGTCCTCTACTGCTATAAAGATATATTCACAGCCCTCTCCTCCCAGTCTAGTCTACTAACTTAATACTAACCTACTAATTTTTATTACGCTATAAGCTGTAATCATTAGATATTAAATTGCTTTGACGAACTTGAAATTTAAAATGTTTTAAAAATAGGCCGACTTGCCCCGACTGTCGGTATGCGTACTTGTAAAATAAATTAAATTTTATATGTTACGATATGTGCTTAATCTGTCTGTCTATAATATATGTATAATGTATATAGGTGTATGTTTTATTTTTCTTATCTATCTGCGGACAACGAAGCTGACTGACTGACTGACTGACGGATGGATGGATGGACGAATGGACAGGCGATCCAGAGCCAAAGCCAAAGTCAGAGATTGAAAATGAAGCTGAAAAGGCTCTCGATCGGCTCTTGTGCATTGTACATACAACAACAACAACGGCAGCAGCAGCAGTAACACATTCTTCCAAATCCAAGCATCAAGCATCAAGCACACGACCACAGCATTGCACATTACACAGTTAACTAACTGACCATCTACTTGAACTTTAATTTAGACTCTGGGATCCAAACATTGAAATTATCAAATAAGTACATAATTCTCTCCAAATTTTGTGCAGTGCACTGGAATATTGTAGACATTCAAGGAGTCAAGTCAAAACAAAACTAGGAGAATAATAATAGACACAAGACACGTGACATCATCATAAATAAATTTGCAATTTTGAAATACATAATTTGACTCAAGACTTTGTGACTGTCTGTTTGTAGTTTGTACATAGATTTTTGTCCTAGCAGTGTGAGTTTTTTGTGTTCCATGCCAATAACATAATATTTAATACATAGATTATTACATGCATACGTACGCTTTGTACAATATTATCAAGTTATGAAGAAGAAAAGAAAATGACGGAGAGGGAGAGACTCGTCGAATCGCCTTTTGAATTTGCGCTTGAGCTTCAAGAGGAATGAGAATAGGAAACGTGAGGAAAAGCCATGCAGCCAAACTAAACCAAAGTCAATTACCTACTACATATTACATATTATACAACATTGAAAATATTGCATCGCTCTCGCGTTGCACATTTATCTTGCGTCTGTCTCTCTCCATCGATACTGTCGTATATATACATGTTCATGTGCATGTGATATTTAGACTCAAGACAAAAGAATGCGAATATTTGGGAATATGAATCAAGCTTCTTGTTCTTCTTGTTCCACCTTCAAAAAACCACAGAGCTGAAACTTATGTTATGTATTGTGAGCGCAGAGTCAAAGTCAACTCTTCTATGTCTTCTTCTTCCAATGCTCTATTGTCTCTGTATATTATGTGTACCGTGTACCATGTAAATTATTATGGTATTGTGTGTGGTGCGCGTACCTTTATTTATGTATTATTTCGTGTGTGATTCATACAGTACAATATAATACAGCAACTCATTCACTTGATTCACTCCTTATTCATTCTTCCTTCTTCATACAATATGTAACGTGGCCATGTGATTTGATTTCAAGTTGAAGTTGAACATTGAAAATCATCTCGTACACAACACAATAGCAAAACAGAGAAGACATAATAATTGTCGTCGTCATCATCCTCCTCAAGCCAAAGGAAAGTGTCACCGCTATTTTTGCCTGTGTCAATTCAACCGCTCACAAAAGTCACATTGCTCCAGCATTACTCCATACTTTCAGCCAAGTAAAGGACAACGATGTTGATGGTGATGGTGATACAAGCACAATAAATATTATACCATGATATGATATGACACAGAGCAAACAAAACAATATTGTCAGTTGTCAAGAAGAAGAAGAGCGAAGCGCAACGAGCAAGTCAAATGGGAAAGGACAAGCTGTTCTACATATATAATAATACATATGTGAAATGCACATACTTAATAAAAATCCTATAATGTTTTACATAATGTATAGCAAAAATGTTGTGTATGGTAACATATGTATATTATGCAAAAGAATATTTATAAAATTACCTATTTAGTTAGGTGGTCAAAAATAGCCGTCGGCCCATACCAAACAAAAGTATCGATCAGTGAGTTTATTTATAGCCAAGTGGCGATAAGAGGGATACATATCTTAGTCCAGTCGTAATAATTGTATACAATTACACACGAATGTATAAGTATAGGCGTAAGCGTAATCCATGCACCATCATCATCATCGTAAGCAGCAACAACATTTTATCTAAAGGGAAAAAAGAGTGAGATAGAGAAAAAAAGACCGTCTCCAGCATTTTTTATCCAGTGTCCAGTGAGTAGTGTGTAGTGTGTAGTGTGTAGACTAGACAGCAGGAGTGATCTGTGTAATACATCGATACTGTATACATATACTGTATACTTATATCGCCTTCTGCTCGTCGTCAACGTCGTCACAATAAATGAATGCATAAGCAGATCATATAATAAAAAAGAGAATAGAATAGAGATGGTAATGTGTGATATATTATTATACATTATATGTGAAGGAGCAAAAGCCAAAGCCAAAACCAAAGCAAGTGCAAAGCCGACTCAGAGTTGCTGATTAAAAGTTGCTCTTGACTACACGCTATATACACGTATTACATAAGTATTAAGTATTGTGTCTACATATATAAGTATAATAAGAATATTATAGTAATAATATGTAATATATGCAATAATGCAAAGTGGATGTAAGTATTTACAATTTTTACATGTATTTAACTAGTTACATGATGGATCCCTACTTATGTACATGCTTACTGATACTTATATCGGGGATTCGAATTCGAATTCAATTTGTGCATGCGGATGGATAGACTGTGTACTGTGTACTAGTAGATATTAGTAGTTGTAGTTACACATGTATAGTTGATGTTGATCCCTTTTGCAAACTGCCTGCCCGATCCTCATGATCATCATCACATCACACATCACACACATATGGACTTTTTTGCACACTTTCCTTCTTCTTCTTCTTTAGTACACATGGATCATGGATATTATCATATTATTATTTTTACTATTGCCATTATGATTTCTTTCAAGAATTGAGTACCAGTTAAGTTCCTCTGACTACGAACTACGAACGAACCAGTGTGAAGCTAGCTGAAGACTTTTATTAGCTGCCTACTCCTTACATTTACATGACTTATTTCACATACTTGCCCAGCCGAATTGTGAATATGATAATAGTGGATAGTGGTGAAGTGTGCAGTACTGTACAGTCAAGTGTCTGATATTCTTCTTACCTTTTTTTACAACAATAACAACAGCAGCAGCAGCAACGACAACGACAAACAGCAGTGTGTGTGGTGTCGTGTGTGTATGTATTTGTTGTGTGTTTTGGTACACCGAGTGTGACTTGTCTTATAGTTACCTACATACATAGTTGGCTTTTGTGTGGGAGCAGAGGGCACAAAACATTTTTCTTCTCCCCACAAACAACGCCAACAATTCAATTCCCAATCAGCTCCAAATATATACAAACACAAACACAATTATCAACAATAATACAAATACAAATAGTATTAGTCAAGGCGCTCCTCCGGCTCCATCCATTTGTTACACATTACACATACAACGTAATTATTATTTTTGTGCCCCGAGTTCGTTCGTGCTGTGTGTAAACAGTAAACAGTAAACATAACTGTAAATAGTTATCAACAATGTCGGCCAATTTTTTGAATAGTCCGGTGGAGTCCCGGAGTGAGTCTCGAACCGAATCCTCCATCTTGAAACAGAAGCCCTTTTACAACCCGAATCCGAATCCGAATCCCAGTCCAAGCTCAAGTGCCAGTGTCATTTTAAATCAGGGTCAGGGGGCAGGCGGCAAGATGAATGGTCATATGACCGCCAGCTCGCCCATTCCCTCTTTTGACAGCCTCAGCCTCGCCACCAGCTCCAATCATACTCCCGCATATCATGTACAGCTTTTTATGCACATTTTCTTTGAAAACCCGAAAAATCACTCAATACTTTAATACTTTTGGGATTATAATAATATTTTTGAAAATTCAACTGGATTTTTAATTGAATTTTTTTCAGGGAACGAAGAGTGAGATTGGACGACCTTGTTTGGACTGCGGGGATAATTGCAGCTCGGGCTACATTCCACACACTTGGAGGTAAACAGTTTTTACTTATTTCAATTAATTTCCAAATTGCTCGTTAAGTTGTAAATAAATAAGGTTCTATTATACTTATAATATTACGTCAAAAACGTATTTAGTTGGTAAAAATAATTTTCCACGCATGGAGTGTCCCCGAAATTTTCTGGGTTTACCTGTCATTTGTGTAAAATTTAGTACATACATATGTTTAGATGGGACATTATACATTTTTATTTTTAATGCGGTACCTTCATTAAATGATAAATTAAACAGCCGTGTTGAGGCTTGCAAGTGTGTGTATTAATAAAAAGTGTAAATATTTGTACAACATAAATAATAATCAAGTTTACATGATGTGTGTGGAGTGACGTCAATCCGATTAAATTAAATGCCGCGAGTGCGATGCGATACGGATAGTCATTATGATGATGATAATAATACTAATTTAATCCCATCAAGTTCAAAAGCAGAAAGAGCTGATGCACTGCAGTCTGCACTTTTAACAACTCAAAATGAATTTAAGTAATAAATGAATGATGATAAATTAACAACAGTCTTTATCTCACAACTCACAACGTTCAATCAAAACAAAGGCTTGAGCATGAACTTAAACTGAAAATGCAAACTGGACACCAGAAGAAGTCGAACGGGTTGGATGCCGTTCGTAGCGTGTTACGGATCCCGGGGCCCATTAACAATTTAGGTCCACTCTTCGAAAACAGGATGCTTATAGTAATTAAAAAAATTCGGTAATTTTGCCGTAAGTTTTGATTTTATTTTAATGTTGTCTGAATAAGAAATAAGTAAGCCACAGTCCAGCTCATCAAATGTTCAACTGGAAATGAAACTATGAAAAAAAAGTTAAACTGACTACAAACTACTGACTAGACTCGAAGCCGAAACGGGAAGAGTTGGACGCCGTTCGAAACTTGTTCTGGTTCCCGGCGCACCAATGACTATGAGATAACTTTTAATTTTGGAAAAATTTAATGGTCAACATCAATTGATCGGAGATTTAAAACCTATAATCAAGATCGCCCGCAGCACATCATCCAGTTTAGCCCCAGTTTTTATGTACTAAAAATTCATCAAGTTTTCCACTGATTTTTAAAAAAGAAAAAATGAACAGAAGACAACAAATAAAAATGAATCCAAAGTTAATTTATCTTTTGTGTTGTGTGCATATTCGGACTGATGATGGTGCGTTGAGTTTTGTATTGGCCTTGGACTAAACTCAACTATACTGTATATATAGCTAAAAGCGAGTGACTGTCATCATGATGATCCTGTTCATGTTCAAATTCGTATTCGTCGTCGTCCCATTACTTTTTCTTGTACTTAAATGGTGATCCCGTCTCTCTCTCTCTCTCTCTCTGATTTTTATTATGTTTTATGTTTCTAAATGAAAACGTACACACACACAAGTACTACACGACTATGAACACAAATGAAAAGAAACGATGATGATGATGATGAGAATATTTGCACAGTTTTTCGTCCTCCTCCTCCTCAATTGCCATTGCCATCCTCAGCGTCATCGTCGTCATTTTTTTCTATTTAGACCTTTTTTGTGCATGAAAATTGAAGAACCAAATAATGAAAATCCAAGTGGACTGCAAACAAGTGCAAAAGCAAAAGCCAAAGCCAAAGAAACGGCATAAAGGTAAAGGCAAAATAGATGACGGCACGCCCATCAGATTCGCACAATATACATAAGCAAGCAACACTAAGCCAACCATATTAACATTCAAAATGAATGTACGATACGAAGATATACATAAGTATGTACTTACAGACTCCTTTGAATGTATGTATGGTATGTATAATGTATGTATACAGATAATACCTACGTGAAGATGAATAGAAAAAAGTAGAAAATCCTTAGCAGCCCACACACACTTGTTTTTTCCCATTTGATTTTGGAAATGCCATTAAAATGTATCAATCAGAATAGGTGTATGTAGTTATGCATGCTCTATGAATTTGGTCTGACTCCACTCGTGATTGCGAAACAAAACAAACGAGAAGAGGGAGAGAGAGCGATCCACCTGCTTTTTTATGCACGTGTTGAAGTAAGTGTACAAGTATGTGCACATTTTCTTGAATGAATCTTGTATGGGCCTCGTTTTTATCCTCCTTTCTGACTCTCATTCTTCGTCCTCAAACCCAAATGAAGACGCATGAGGACGGGCGACCTTTTGTTCCTTTAATGCATTCTAGGGGATAAAACTGTACTATGTGTAATACGTATACACGGATTTAATAATTTTATTGCTGCTGTATTTCAAAATTCTATACTCACCTTCCACAGTATTTTTGACTAAATTGCGCATATTTACTTTGTGTGAACAAAGTTATTTTGCGAGAAAATGGAGGAAGCGATTGGAAAATGTAAAAAACCCGTTTATTTTTATTTCAGTCCGAAATTTTGAGAGACTTGTTCAAAAATCCAAAATTTACTGGAAAAAATTTCATAATGTTTTGCTGAATTCGATAAATTGTGTTTTGAAATTGGAGTGTAGTAAATTGTCACACAGCACGGAGCTTGTCTTGGTGGTATATCTTCATAACACATTTATTAAAAGTCGTAAAAAGTACTTGAACGTCGAAGCTACAGGGACATTGTTCACTTTCCACCGCATTATCGCTTAAGCGGCGTCCAAGCTACACCGGTGCAAAAACTTTGGTCACCTGTTTTTAATCAAAGTTTTTGTTAATTCGTTGTGTAGTTTGTTTCTATTTCGAGTTGAAAATGAGAAAAAAAGTCGAGGGAGAGAGTAGTTGAGTTGGTCTGTGTAGACAGTTGGATTTAAAAAAAGTTTGTTGGACGTGACACTTCCATGTGCAAATGACGGAGCCCCGCTCAACATGCACAACAAACACAATACAAATATCTACACAAACAAACACAACACGCAAGTACAAGCATGTAAGAACAAGCACAAGAGTGTAGAGAGAAGAAGAAGAAGAAGAAAAGAGTGAGTGGCTGCCGAGTGTGAAGGAGTAATTAAAAGCGTGTTCACGTTCTTGTTGATGTTGGCACCGTTTATTATATACGGAGGAGACCATCTGGTGACCCCATAAAAACATGGCCTCATCCACCTCCTCCATCCTCCTCATTATTATTCTTCATCCTCTTCTTCTTGCTGTGTGAAAGTCTAGACTACTGGTGAGCGGATTACATTAACATGCCCAGTTAGTTAGTTAGCTGCTGTTCCGGGCGTCCGCATATGTACATACAAATATGTATTTCTCTACTTTATTCCTTGCGGACTAACTCTCGGTGATCCATGTGAAGGGAGCAGGAAACTCTTTTTATTTATTAGCATAAACTTATTTATTAGTCCACAATTTTGTGATAAATTACCCCAAACTCTCACTTTCTCCCCTTCTTCCCAATAGTTTGTACTTTCTTGCACGATGAGGAAAGCGAGAGAGAGAGAGAGAGAGCTGGATTTGGTTTTGTTAGATTCTCTGCTGGATGTTGAATGTAGGCAATCCAATCCAATATCCAATCCACTTTGCACTTTGCACAAAATCCCGCAAAACCAAAGCAAAATCTCTCCTCGTTCTCTATTACGAAACTCAACATAGTCCAAGATGCGATACGGAATCAAGCACACTTTCCATCTCATTTATCCACTTTACATAATACTCTTATTTCTCACACTCTCGTCCCATTTATTCTCTCTCTCTCTCTCTCCCTCCATAAACTAAACAGAGGAGGCAATAAACCGCCATTTTATATCATCATTCATCCCCCAGCTGAGTCAAGCAGTCAGTCAGTCAGTCAGTCAGTGAGCCAATCGTTTCAAAGCTCTTACATCTCTATATTGAACATTTTAACTAAGTAGCTATTGTATATTCACACGGCACAAATTTCCATCCTTTCCGGTCTTTTTTTGAATTGTTGCTTTTTTTTCTTATACAGAATAATATAGAAAAAGAAAGCGACGAAAAAAAAGCAGTTTTGGAGAAATCCTCGGGGCCAGTATTTATCTAGAAAGATGGAAAATATCATGGGAAATATTTTACTGTAGAAAAATAAAAATATTTTTCCAAGTCTAATGAGGATGGGATAGAAAATGTACGTGAAGATGGAAGATATGCAATTTAAAAGTATTTTAATGCACAATGCAGATTCAGATTTAACTTGAGTTTTTTTATTATTATCTTGTATGATTTCATTTCATGTCTGTCCCCAAGCTTGAAAAGCTGCAATATTATTTTATAAAAGACGCAGCCAAATAAAACAGTTTCTGTTTATTCAATCCAAATCTGCATTTTATTTTTTTATGCATATTATACATACTTATATATTTATGGAGGACTTTTCGTTCAATGGAAAATCCAGATTCTGTCACTCCCTAATATTCTTTTTTCTTTTTCTTTTTTCTATTATTATTATCATACAGCTAAAAGAAAGTAAATAGTGCGGTGTTTTTTTTGTCAGAGTCTAGATTTCTTGTTCGATTCTTCTTGGATTGCGCTCCTGCACTCGGTCAGCTGCTGTTTTCTGTTTCCCCCTATAAAAATTTTAATGCTTTTTGCATGCATATTTGCATGTAGGAAAAACAGAGAGTATTTTTCAAAGTGCAGAAACTCAAACGGAATCTGAAATGTAGATAATACACAATACACAGATACACCGTATACCGTATGCTTGACATTTGGCATGGCCAAGCTGTTCAATTTCAATAAAAACAAAAATATCGTAAATAATACACAAAATACATACATATACAAATGTATACACAGCACAGCTAGATCCTACACCTACAATATTTATGTCAATCGAAACAATGAAATGCCACGAGGAAATGGAAAAGTTTGTCTTAGTTTCTGGTCACACTCGTGACGTCTACTCTTGTTTGCAGTTTGCATTTTTCCGACTCTTTTTTTGTTGATGTAAATACAACTCGGGAGGAAAACAGAAGGAAACAGATCGAGAAAAGTGGAGGTGAATGAGAATTCATGTGGAAAACCGAAAACCGGAGAAGGAGGAACAGAGAGCGAGCAAAAGGGATTGGAAACGTGATAAAAATGTTCACATTATTATTATACAGGCCTGTGTTTTGGCCTGCTCTCTCTCTCTCTCTGCTTCTTCTCTGTCCTTTACTTTTGCTTTTGCTTGCTCTGCGTCTTCTCTCGTCTCTGATTTATGAGTGGAAACAGACCGAAGTAATCGCATCGTCTTTTTCTTTTCTCCTCAATCTAAGTAAATAAGTAGGTAAAATACATGGTATCAGTATGTATAAATGTATTGCTGCCTCTTTTTTCCCCTCTGCCTCCACTTGCCGAATGCCGAGTTGCCGATAAATAAGACGATACAAACATCGTAGATGTAGGCAATGCAGTGCAGGCCTCTCTGCTTTCTTCCATTTTCCACAGTCCACAAATATAATAAAATACAAGAGCTTATGCTGTCGTTGTCGGTATCGGTTTATCCGTATCCGTATCCGTATATTATGCACATTATTTGTACATATGTATACGCAGTGACGTGTGACGTGACTCTGGACTCCTTCCCAAATTAAAAATCTGTACAAAATACAAAACACCCAACAAATAATTCCCTCCTTTTCCATGCAAATCTATCGTACATCGTACAAGACAAGTGCCATGATGACACCTACTCTTGTTTCCTAATCTGCAATTTGTTCAAATGACAAAACATTCTCCAAAATTATACACAAAATGTAAATATCGTACAGGAGAAAATTTTGATCAGTTACCTAAGTACTTGTATGATTCAACTGATTTTTGTAAACATTTTCCAACTTATTCTTATTATGCTTCCGGATCATATTTCTGATATACACAGGCTTAAAAAATTGAATGAAACAAAAAATACATGGAGATAAAAAAAATTGAAATCTGAGGAGACGGCCGACGGACAGATCAGCTCGTAAAAATGATTTGCGGATTTCTGTGTCCTCCGAAAAAAGGATAAATAATAAAAAAGAAGGAACAAGTTGCCACATACTTATGACAGAGAAAAGCAGCCCTTGCCTTCTTTAAGATAGTGTAGGAAATTTGAATAAAGTCTTTTTGATTTAAAATCCTTGCAAAAAATGGAAATGGAAGTGTGTAAATTCCAAGGTCTGTGACATGACACCTATTTTATAATGACATATGTATGTACTATGATAATAATTATAAGTAAAAATAATTATTATGTACGAGATAGAGAGAGAATTATGTAGAGAAGATGTTCACTGAATAAGGGATTGTGCCAGGTTGAAATTGAAATATGTAGTATTTATGTGTAGGCCGACAGTTGGAAGACTTACAAAGGTTCCAGTTGGCTCCACCATGTCAATCTGTAGGTATAAGTAAAAGTAACAAGGACAAGCAATAAGACACACGGCAGTCAACTCAACTGTACATTAGATTATACATGCATAATATCATGATGATGGTGATGATGATGATATGTAGTGATAATAATAATATATTATATTATCGGGATTTGAATTAATCCAACGCTAAAATACTACACTAGAATGTATGTAAAATGTACATTGTACATTGTACATATTTAGTTATGTGTAGAAACAAGATTTATGTATAATATAAAGTGAGCAAGTGTACATTGTACATAGAAAAATAAATGAGTTGGCTGTTTGAGACTTGAGTTGAGTTGAGTTGGCTGCTCAATGTTCATGGTGTTGTGTTCAAGTTAAAGTTAAAGTTGTTACTCTGTTGCCGATAAAATTCCTGGGCCGAATTAAATGAGGACAGAGTGAATAAGTTGCAGACAGAAGGACAAGAAGAACAAGAAGAAAAAGAAGAAGAAGAAGCATCACGGCCGGAATTCATTAAATATGCAAATCTCCGACAGTTACACACATAATATCCTATCGTACATTTTTAACATGTTATACATTTAAACTGCTATATTATGTAGCTAATAATAATAATAATATAGATGAGAATATCATATTATATTATTCCGCACATCCTCACTATCCCCATCGTCAACAACAAAATGAGTCTTAAACCCACAGAAATTGGCTCGTAAATTCTGCCAGAATTATACATATATCACCATAATATCACACATCGTATCAAATCATATTATTATATCCCATCGTACTTACTGTTGTATCCTATCTTTGGATTCCATACAATTTTTTGTATTTTTATAAATGAGCAAAAAGGCTGTGAGTCGACCCAAAAGGTTTGTAGTATATTTCGTTTGTCGTTTGTAGGATTTGGATTTTGGAATACATAGGAGAAAAAAATTATATTAATACATTATAAAAAAATATCAAGAGTATTTACATCATTGTAGTTTGTTTGTAGTTTTGTAGTGCTGTGTAAAGCAGCATCAAAAATATTTACAAATACGAATTACGAGTAGTAACACGTGAGTCATTTTCTATTTCTCTCTCTCCCTTGTTCCTTTTCTTCCTTCTATCGTTCTCTTCCTTTTTTCTCTCCGCTTTGATTCCCATTTGCGTCACTTTTCCTCGGCTTTTTTGCTTTGGACTTTTTCGCTCATTCTCCGCGAGTTCGTTTGGTCCGCTGGTTCCTTTGTCGTTGATGGCAAGCGACTTTATTTTAATTTAACACGTTTTTGTTTTAGTATACATTATTATAGTTATTAGCAGCCTTCGAATGACTCGACTTCGACCTTTTCCAGTCAAAATGCACGCACAGTACAGTACAGTTGTATTTTAATCTCTTAAAGTTGCCTTTAAATTTTTAGCACACTGTATTTTGGTTCTACAGTTCGAAGCTCTTTAATTGTTGTAAATTAAGTAAAAAGTGAGGACAAACAGTTCAATTAAATTGGTCACCGTAAACGGGAAACAAGCTGACCACGAAACAAAACCAAAAACCACAAGACAAAAAATTCAAGAGAACTGCTTCAAATAACTTTTTCTTGCAATATCCAAAAAGTTGTCCAGTTCAATCAAAAATACGCATGAATAAAGCTGTTGTGCAGTGAAAAGGTTGAGTTGGACTCTCTTCTGATTGAATAATTGTGAATTGAGCAGAGCTTAGTTTCAAGTCCGGGGGGATCAAATCCAACTCCAGGGAAAGTTACACAAAAGTGTGTCCGATACTTTTATTTGTACAGTGGACAGTGAACAGTGCAAATAGTGGAATAATATCCGTATTATATTATGTGAATGCATAATAATAAAAAGATAAAAAAGTACAGGGCTGGTTGTTGACGGTGTGACTTGTGACTGAGAGTCCAATTGGAAAAATTGATAAGCACGTGTAAAGTGTAGTGTTGGTGTATATATACATATTTTGTCCTTGTCTCTTCTTCTTTCCGTGTTCACTTGTGTATTGTGTATGTGTATTGTGTGTGTAACCTCCTGTCATTTCTTGTCTGTCTTGAAGTTGGAACTGAATTTTGTGGCTCAAGTTGAACTTGGATGAGAAAGTGAGTCCACGGACTGTTCCTCATTTGCACTGCTCAAATTCTCAATTCGAATTCTCTACTTGTTGTATGCACAATATACAAAATACAAAATTGTGTGGAAGCACCGTCAGCGTTAGAAGGAGGCCAAGAAACAAATCTGTAGGATGTGTGTTTCATGTGTGTGTTTCCTCTTACTCGGAATCGGAAGGAATTGAAAGAGAGAGAGAGAGAGTCGACCGGAGCTTCCGAGTTGAGAGAAATTGAGTTGCTCTCTCTCTCTATTCTCTATCTCTGGTTTCCCTCTTCTTCTTCTATTCTCCACGCACGCATTTCTCAAGTTCTCAAGTTGGCTGTGGCTGTTTTGACTTTGTCTGCTGCTTGCTTCACATTTGGTTTGGTTTGGTTTGGATCCGATTCCGAGTGATTGTGAGAGGAGTCGGAGAGGAGCAACTTGAATTTTGGACGTGGGCATTTGGCTCCTGATTTAGCAATTCAACAACAAGAGCTTCAACTTTTCTACTCGTCTTGAGCTTCTTCTTGCTCCTCAAATTTCACAAATTCCCTCCTCCCGGTTTGTTCACATTTCAAAACAAAGAAAGGGAGGCCAAGTTGAGTCAACTCAAGTCAAGTCAAAGGAAAGCAAAACAAAGTTAAACAAAGAAAAAGGAAAAGTGTAGCAAGTGAATTTGTTTGTACGCATTTATTTACAAGGAGCAAAAAAAGCAGAATTCAAGTTTCAAGGAAAATGTGAGGATGAAGAATGAAGAGGAAGAAGAGTTTGTTTGAGTGCCCTGTTTTCTAAATCAAATCAAATCAAATTAATTATTCCGTTTCAGTTCGATTTCAGTTTTTAACGTTGTTGTGCTCCTGGTGTAATTTCTCGTGTGTACATAGAAGAGGCAAGAAGCAAGAGACAGAAGATCAGAAGACGGAAGGAAATGGTGGATAGACTTGTCAGCCTCTTGTTCATCATCTCTTGAATCTTGAACTCGGCGTGTTTTTTAGCCCTGAGTTTATACATACATACATACATACAGAGTGAGGAGGGCATTATCAACTATCAACTAAACTATACACACAAGAACAAGAAGGATCAGCAACCACTCTGTGTCTGTCTGTCTGTCCTCTTGGCTCTCTGCCACCCGTCCAACTCTCTCATTTGAAATTCCTCTCCTCTCGAGTTCAGCTAACTAAACTCAACCAAAGGCACTTGCACAATACACAACAAAACACAAGACAAGACAACGTAACACCAACCGCAGCCCATTTAGCCACATTTACCACAACCAGAAGAACAAGAAGAAAACGTGGGAGGAAAAAATACCAAGAAGAGTCAGTCTGTACTTACATACTTACTTACTTATGAACTTGACGTTTCCCAACACAATCCTTCAATTTATATCTACATTTCAATTTCTACCTGCATTTCTTCAACCCAGTCACTGACTTTGGCTGCCATGCCAACGACAAAAATGACGTCTTGATGGAATAAACGCCAGTCTGTCTACTATAGATCTACATCTTAATATTATAATTTCGTCCTCGTCTTCTTCCCATCAAAGTATTCACCATTTGCTTGTACATACATACATACAAAAAAGCCTCGCATTACTTTAATTTCAGTATCAATTTCTTCAATTAGTTTTTGCTCCGTTCCCTTCATTCATCCTCTTTATTGATATTTTGCAAAACCTGACGTTCGACACTTCCAGTTGCAATTTGTCACCTATTGAGACAAGTTTTTATTTTGCTTTTTGCTTGAGTGGAAAAGAGAAGCAAGTGAAGAAGATTCGAAAAAGATGTAGGAGCAGAGCAGATGAAAAGCTTCTGGTGTATATTATTATTATTAGTAGTACAAAGTGTGTAATAATAATAAAAAACATGTAGTATTATTTATTATTAAACCGTGTCAATAATAATAATAATAATATGTGCAAGAAGCTTTTCATGTTGAAGAAGAGAAATGGAGAAATGAGGATTTGAATGTTTGCCTTGACTACATATTATGTACATATGTATGTAGATACTCCAAAGGAGAGATTGTGAATTGTGTGTGTTTTGTGGGTGGGTGTCAATGGAAATATTGCACATGTGATGGGATCCTTCCTTCCTGATTACACAATGTCAACGTTCAACGTTCACGTTCAACCTCCACCAAACAGCAAACAGCAAACTCCAAAACCACCAACACAACTCAAGTCAAGTTGATTCATCCGCCATTTCTCTCTCTTTCTCTCTTTCTGCAGTGTACATAAGACTACTGTTTACTGTTGAAGGTTGACATCTTGACTGTATCAAGTGTGTGTGTGTGTAAAGTTTGTGTGAGGAGGTGAGGTGACGGTTTGGTCTGGTCTGGTGCATGGACAGTTGCAACTTGTCTCCTCTTACTTCTCCTCCAAATCCATGTATAATTTACGGCTACAAATAATGCAGTCAAAATGGTGGGGAAATGCCACATAAAATCCCCAGCAGATGCAACAAGTTCTCATTATATATATATATATATTATTGGCAATTGGCACCGAAACCAAACCAAAAGTCTGTTTCTCGCCCAGTTGCTCATTTTTTCAATTCATACAACATACAACTAATACAGACAGTTAGTGACAGAAACTCGGACAAGTTGGAAAGCTCTATATTATTATTATTGTATGTGTAATGTGTAGGATGGAAAATAAGGCGGAAATGGAATTAGAAATAGAAATGAATGAGTGTGAGTTGTGAGTGAGAAGAGCGGAAATTTGCGTGGTTAATAAGCGTCAGCAGAGACTTGATCCATTAATTAAGTGAGGTCCGTCTCCATTTGGCCATTAGACTGTACACTAAATTTTGTACGTAACACATGAGCGAATGAGAACGAGAATGAGGTCTGAGGACTGAGGACTGAGGGTGGCTCTTGAGTTAAATTGGATCGTTTTCACCGAACACAGAATTAGGCAGACATGGAATCGAGAGCATGTTTCTGTGCTGGTTGTTTAAGTGTAGTGAGGACGAAATGAATACAAATGGATTTAAATGGAGGCTCTTTTCCTCGTCTTCTTCTTCTTCTTCTGCTCCTTTCACTCGATCCTTCATTCATTCATTCATTCTATTCCATTCAATTCAATGTCTCACTTTCAGTCTTCAGTATGAGCTCGTGTCCATGCTCATGTTCATTTTTCCATTTGACTCGAGTAAAGTGCAAACGACCGTAATGATCTCATGTAAATTGACTCCATTTCATTATGTGATATCTATTTCACTCCTTGCCTCTCTCTTTCGTCATCATCGTCATCGTCAGCCTGGTGGATCCTCTTCTTCTGCTTCCTCTAATGACCTCTTCCTCTATACTCTATAATATAATATAATATATTATGTAAGTGTGAGTGCTCTGAGTGCAAATGCGAATTAGAGTGAGTGTGTCAGACTCCTCCACATAAATTTCTGTAAATCACACACAATTATCGATTTTCCTCAAACTCCCTACTTTACCGTTTCCCTTTCCCTCATTTTTTCATGTTTTTAAACGAACAGCTCAGCATTTCTTTTGTTCTTAGACCTTTTACCCAACAAACTTGAACGTTTTTTGGGTGAACGGCGTCGAACCTTTACAAGAAATTTTGTGAAAAATTGGAAAAATTGCGAGTTGCCTGGTCCTTTCGTACATGCATGTACATTGTACATAGATCGACACACGGAAGATGGAAGATTGGGGATTCGGTACGGCACGTGACCTCCCGGGAGAAAATGGCACACGACATGAGACAAAAACAAATCCGTACCATGGCAGAACAAAGCATAGCATAGGATAGCATGGAAAAGAAAAGCGTATCTTGACAGGGTGACAATGACAATGACGCTGACGTTGACGTGCTGAAAATTCTGGTCTTTAGCCCATCATCTAATCTCGGATCCCCTGAGACATGACATTGACATTGACAAACGGAGAGGAAAAATTATCTAGATTGTTAGCAAGGAAGAAGCAGTAAAGTTGATAGCAAGGGGAAAGGAAATGCAAATGCAAATGGAGATGGATATTGGAAATCTCGTTAAAGACTTTTGCCAATTACCTCTACATGTAGCAGAAGAAGAAAAAGAAGAACTCGGTGAAGAGCGAGGCAAAAAAATAAAAATATTTCATTTTCTCTCCGTGTTCAGCTTCATACAGACCTAACTTAAGACAAAAAGTAGGGGTGATGGGGAACGAAGGAGAATTTTTTTTCCGTTTTATTGGTTTCCGCTTCCGCAGCCGCTTAGTTAAATAAACAAAGATTTAGCCATTTTCTACCCATTTACATTCTACATTCTACGGTATTTTACGTAGGATTTCCCCTCTCCACACGTTCAATGTTCATGCTCGTCGTGCAGTTGGAGTTGAAGAGTTAAAACTTGTAGAAATAAAAAGGATGCAAATAATTTAGAATTAGAATATCTATCCCATTTCCAATTTTCATACATTCACACAGTTGAAATGTGAGGCTTGAAAAATCAAGGCCAGACCATCACTATTAATACTGTCATGGTTACGGTTATTGCAGAGTGTAGCCATTCACCGAGAAAAAAAGGAAATGGCGTGGAAAAACTTTGTTTTTTATTGTCCTGGACAATTTTCATCCTTTTTTCATCTTATGGTCATGGCTGTCACATAATCTTTTTTCTTGGGGAGAGCAAAGGAAAAGAGGAGCCATGTATAAAAAAATAAAGCTTGCAGAAAATAAAGATGACGGAGGAGCAAAACTTTTGCTTTTGCCATTCAGCCCAAAGTTGTGATGGGATTACTATATTACTATATGTATATGTATAGTTGGGCGGGATTTCTCGCGCCGTTTGTCCAGATCCCGCGACCAAAATCCTATATACTTTATACAAAGATACATTAACGTCCGATCTTTGATGCTGTGATGTAATGGTGATGGGAATGGACGGAGGAAACGGCGGGCAAATTATCTATCACCCATTCCCAAAAGCCCTGCGGACGCCCATTTATGAATTGCCCATAAAAAACTGGACAATTATGTATGTCGTCCTCCCAAAGATTTTTCAAAAGCTTCTTCTGGAACCCAAATAAAAACATGTACAAAAGTATGTACAAACCCTGCAAATATTCTCACTAAAGCGGTGGCCACGTCCTCAAGTTTTTTTATGGATCTTTTCTTGTCTTGTTGAAGATTTCCTTGCTGCTTCGTATTCCGTCCTCGTTTTCACTGTCGCCACAAACTTATCCGTATTTTACTCCCTTTTTCGTCTTCGTCTTCTTCGTCTTTTCCCAAGAGATCCGCCGCTTTTCCGTTTGGCTGGTTGACAGCCCACCTTAAATTAAACGGTGGCCTCTGGCTCTGGCTGACTGGGAAAATGTTTTTTTTCAACCTTTTTTCTTACTTTGTACGGCAACTGGAAATAACGGAGAAAAAGCAACAAAAAAAACAAAAAAGTGTGCTTATATACATACGGAGACAAGGAAGAGAAAAAATGGGCTAATAAAATACGGCCCAGCTCCTTTCACCATCGATTGTCAATTTTGTGTATCCAACTGGTCTATTTTATTGGAAAGGGGAGAATCTTTGAGGGAAATTGTTGTTTTCTTGTACACAATCTTTTGCTGCTCCTGCACTTCCATGATGTACATAATATGTGTGTACATGTACACATAATAATAATTTAATATAAAATCCCAGCGGAATGTCATTTGTCAAGTGTCAATTGTCAATTATTGTCGTTTGTCTTTCATCTCGAGATGCGTGGTGGGCTGTTTGTTTGGCTCTTGATCATTGATCACATGTTCTTGTGTTCATCCTCATGTTGATATTTATATTTATATTTTCATCTTGGCGTCTTTCTCTTATGAGGTTTTCGACTTTTTTTACATACATACATACATAGATACGCCTTTTTATTTATGGAGGCCGTTGAGACGTCCTGAAAAATATATATACATATACATAATATGATTATATTGTACGTAAGAATATGCATAAAAAGTTTCAGATTCAGCCAGCGGGCGAATTGGCTGAGGCCCAAAGTCAATGTGTAGTACGTACGTATAAAACTTTTTTGTGTAACACACAAAAAATGGAAAAATTGATAATCCGATAGCGTAACGGATTAAATTCGTCCCTGTGGCAACATTCAATCCGCTCAAAAATCAGCATACATACATCGTGTCACACATATACAACAGACAAAAAGTCTGCCACTCACGTCTTTATCTTGGTGAACAACGTAAACGTGAATGCATACGTGTATGTAGTCAAATTGCTCTAAATGCTTGTACATTGTGTACAGTAATTCTACATGCAATTTTGTGTCTCTGCTGCATTCATGTGGAAAATGTCAGTGTCGGACTGAAGAGACTGACTGTCTTGGTCGTTGACGGAAAAATTGGCCGTATTTCACATTAAATTGTAATTGTGGAAAAGTAAATATCCTGCAATATAAATGTTTTTTATGTACCTGACTGTAGTTACATAATACATAATAGTCTCCACTTGTCAAAATAGGGCCATAAAATGGAAATTATGGATCAAAAACAAGAAATTTCTCTGATCGTGATTGTGAGACAGCGGTGGAACAATTTTTGCATCTTTTTCTTACTGACTCTCAGCAAAATTTAAGGGAAAGCGACATTTCTGTACTCGTAGTGAACTCCAATCGCAACGAATGAAAGCAAGCGGCGTCGAATTTATGCAAGTCTGGCGTTTTAGTCTTGAGCCGGAATTGCAGAAAAATTGCAAAGTATAAGAATTTTTACCTTTGACAACGACGGAAAATTGCAAATTTTGAAGAGGCGATTTATTGATCAGGAGGATTTTCTCCAAAAGTCCTGCATGGACAATTTTTGCAACGCAATCCGTGTGAGAAAATGTGATGTAAGATGTAAAATAATGTGATGGCGAGATGGGATGTGAAAAGTTGGAGGGAAAGTGATCGAAATGGGACTGGAGACTGAACAATTGACTGGATATAAAAAAAGAGTCAAAAGTGAAGTTGAGATTGGTGCGTCGTTCAAAGTTTCAACTTTGGCTGTCTCCTCTTGTCCTACACTCTGCTCTGGCACGTTGCTCATCCGGAGCTTCTTTTTCCCATTGAAATTCCCGGAGCGTCCTCATCTTCATCGTTATATCATTACTTGCAGTTTTATATATAGTACCATGAAGCTCCAGTTCCAACTTTGGTTCCAGGACTGGAAAAATGAATAGAGAGATCCATCCCATGATTATATTACATACTATACACATTGTTATTGTCCCGGTTATAGTCATTGCTATTGCTACGGTTATTGTTATGGTTAATATTATGGGCCGAGTGGAGAGCGTGATTGTTGATGCTACAACTGTGTGTATGTATTATCCGGGACAAATGGGCTGGACTGACGCTCCAGATTTTGCTCCAGCTTTTTATATGCAGTGGGAAATAACTCAGTGAGAAAAAGAAAGAGAGTCGACAGTCGCCTTTTGTGTAGGGACACACTTGGGTCATGTTGCAGTGGTGCTCGAGCGAGGAGGAGGAGGAGGTGATTACACCCATAATAACATGATAGCTGAGACATGTACATGTAGCTCCTGGAGTGGAGTTACTGGATAACAATTTCATTAGTTGCCATTGCTGCGGCCATAGCCATTGCCTTAATGTCCTCCCGTCATCCTCATGATAAGCCACCCTCACTCTCTTCCTTACCTTCCTTTTCAATGCTCGAGTTCTTTCCAGTTCTCCAGTCTTCTTCTCCAGACGATTATTGCCATGAGGATGATGATTAGACCGAGTCAGGCCATTTCTCATTTCTCCATTGAATTTCCTTGTGAATTTCCTCAATTCCATGATGATGATGATGACTTGATTTAAATATGCACAAAATCCCGTTTGATTCAATTCGCTCTTTTTCGAAAAGATGGAGACAAGGTGCGCAAAGTGAGGCAACTTACAACATACATATAATCAGCTGAACAATAATGAAGAGAGTCAGAGCGAGAGAATGAGAGCAATTGACAGGAAGAGGAAAGATAGAGTAAAAAACGTGGTGTTGGCTGGAACTAGAGGGATATTGAATGACAAAGCTAATAAGGCTAATGGATTCACCGCCACCCACGTGATGAGAAAAAAGTATAGTGTGAATGTATAGTAAAATATGGCACATGTTTATCCAGATCCAGAAACAGTTGAGATCCAGTCCAGACCACTGACACTGTGCAAATTCAATTGACGATTGAAGTTTTTTCTCATTTTGACTTGCTTTTTTTACAACACATGAAGACAGCAGTTTACAGCATTAGTGTGTGGGAAACCTGAGACAGTTTTGGCGTTTGTCTCCATCTGGCTTGAGCTTCCACTAACCGCTGTTCATCAGTTACTTAACTGAGGATCTCGTCCCAAGAGAAATCTAAATTCCGCTTTGAAATTCAGCTTGACCCTCTATTTCTCCATCTATCCCGCTCTCTCAATTCCCTTTTCTTTCTTCTACTTAAATTAGCCGAGTTTCGATGCTCCCCGTGGAATTTGAGCATTTAAAAAATTCTTGCACTTGCTTCGCTTCAAGAATTTTGATGAAGAAGAAAAAGGGATTGAAGAGAAACTCAAGAATGAGCGCAGTTAGTTATAACTACTCCAGCGAACATTGCCAACTTGAAGCAATTTTCTATATAATGGATAGATATATGAATGTACTGTGGAACCAGAAAGAGATTGCACCTTTTCTTTTACCTTGCCACGCAACCCAACTCATTCTCCGTTTGTTGTCTTTGTGGTACTTTGACGCCATTCATGGTATTTGATGTGATGTTCCGGCCACCAAACGGTAAAGTTGTCTTCTTTGAATAAAATGCATCCCGACATTGCATAAAATGCCATGAACGGCGTCAAAGTACTGCAAAGACAAGAGAATGAAAACGTGGTGGGTTGGGTGGCAAGGTAAATAAAAAATGGCCATTTCTTCCTGATTCCACAGTATATAGTCCCAACTTTATTCCCTGCAGCCCAAAGTTTCCCCTTCTTCACTTGATTTGTCCCTTGGCGAAAACAAAACTTTACCATCGTTTGAACTCTGCGTAGTACATCCAAACCCAAACATAGAAACATATGTAATGTGTATATGTATACTAACTAAGTTCGCACGTGTGTTTGTATTTGCTGGACAGAGCAAAGAAAAGGAGCTGAGTTGGCACCAGTCTAGAGTCAGCAAGGCGGTGATTTAATTGGCGAGTCATTTCCCCTGTCCTATACTTATGTCTTATGTATAATATGTGAAATGGGCCTTGTCTCTTTCCAATATTCAGGAAGTGACGAGAAATTGAGCAGATGAATCAATCAGCATCCTGTTTCCTTTTCCAGGCGGAATTTCTGAAATTTGTAACATTGAAAAGATGGAACACAGTCAATTGGATTCGATCCATTCGCTTCCATCCCAAATTTGAGAATCTACAAGTTTTAATTTTTCAGTAGCTGAAAAATCATAAATCTAAATATAAAAATGGTTTCCCTAGAAACACGCAGCTACCATTTGCATTTGCGGTTTGGCAGGTTTTACCGCGTTCCAGGATTCTCCAGATGAGGAACAAAGAGATAGAAAAAGAGAAAGTTATAAATTTTATTATAAGGATAGTGCTGATGACGGGGATAAAAAACGCTGGAGGGATTTGCATATAAATAAGCGTCGTAATACAATAATTTGTACCTATTTGTCGATTAGTTAGAATAACCTCCTGGATGGAAGTGTGAGGAGACTCGCCCTCGCTCTCGCTAATGGACAGACGAAACGAATGGCGAATGCTACTTTATCCCTTCTCCCTTATCTTTCGTTTAAACTTGAGCTGGGAGTTGAACCTCCGCCGCCCGCCCGCCCGCACGCCCGTCCATTTCCATTAGACTGGCAGTGCGGGCGCTAATGTGTTTGTAATGGGTCGTGATGGGATGCCTTTTCTATTTTCTCACAGTCTCATCACATACACACGTACGTACAAGTATAAACATGATGGTGATGATGGTGGCGGACAGTCCAGATTTATGAGACACAATAAAATTTCAATATTGTCTCCATATGCTCTCTCTCTTTCTCTCTCTCTCTCTTCCATTTACCTGCTCCTCTCCATTTCACTTCCATACAATATGATATGATATGATTATGATGATATGTATTCATACATAGACAAATATAAAATGGGCCTCGCGGCCCTAAATAAAACTCCGCTCGTGCTCTTTTGTGCCCATTGATTTTCCCCGGTGGCGGGTAAAAGGTCGCGGGGAAGATCGATCGAGAATCCACAGTATGTATTTTCTCCGTGTTATTTTAGACACTGGGTTATGCATGTAGACAAGTCCACAAAGTGCTTCCAGCGTCCATATCTATCGTATGTATGCATTGTAATTGTACCCAAATTGTATGTACATATGTACATAAGTGTGGAGAGAGTCTCGTAGATATCACATCACATCATCATATCGGATCCTCTTCCCTTTTCTCACCGTCTCACCGTTTCTCTCCCTTGAAAAACTCGCTAAAATCTAGGCCGAGTAATAGTCTTCCAGTACATACCCATCCAGCCAGTTTTCACTCAGTTTTAGCCATCTAGCCAACCAGCCAAAATCTGGTCTGTTTTTTCTCCAGGAACAGGAAGAGGAACTGGAAAAGGAAGAGGGGCAAGAAAAATAGAGAGAACACTTTTCGTTTTCTCCAGCACACTTTTCTTGTGTATTTTTGTGTGTTAAGAAAATAAAGGGGAAAAGTTGAGCATCTTTCTTTTTTGATGCGACAAAAGTTCCCGGACAAAGACTCGCAAAATATAAGGAGAAAAAAGTCTGGGTCTGGAGAAAAAGCGGAGTGAGTTGTTGCAAAGTCCACATTTGCCGGCGAGAGGTCCAAAGTGATTCTTTGATTCTTTTCCTCAGTCTGTCTTGCCTTCCGTTGTTGGTGCTGATTCTGAGCCTGGACCTGGATCTGGAGCTATTTCTAGTTCTAGTGTTACGTGTTGATATTATTGGAACTGACTGGTGTGGGTGTAGCTGGACCAAACATCGTCTGGAAAGAACAGAGAGGAAATAGAAAGTAGGAAGCTGGAACAGGAATTTTCTCCAGTACGGAGAAAAGTGGTCTGGAAATTCTCCCTGGACAATAACAATAAGGCTGCTAAAGGCTAATAATAAAAATCATCATACATAAGAGGACGAGGCAGAGGTACATTTTTTTGCTTTGTTTTTCCTGTATTGTCTGTATATTACACGTCTGTACAAAATACGTATAAATATTGTGTAGATATGTATTGTACCTATGTACATGCATAACTTCTCCAGCGTGTTTTACCACATGTTCCATCCAGAGGCAGACATAAACTGAATAGGGACTGGACCTGGACAAAGGATCAAATGGGATTAATTCCAGCCTTTGCTATGTACTTTATTTTATCGCTTTCCCTTTTCCTTGGGCTGCTCGTTGCTGGTCAGGGCGGCCACCGATCCTCCTGGAGTAAAAAAACTCCAGTTTTCTTTGGGAAAATGAGCAAAAGTCAAGAGAATAAGTGTAGATACAATACAATTCAAGACAGTAAAACACAAGCCCGAGTCAACATCAGTCAACACAACCACAAGGGCAATTATCGTAAAGGCTTTCCTAATAAATTGACCTCTTCATTTTTTTATTTCATATTATTATACTTGATCCGAATTGTTAGCTAAACCAGTAGTAATTATTGCAAATCCATAGGTTAAAATTACAAAAAATTTAAATTTACAAAAATGCATTCGTTTGGAGTACTTTGACGCCGTTCAATCCGATGGTCGCAACAAAAAGATCCTTCACATGGGACAGCTCATATGTGGAGGGTCAGGATAGAAAATGGCAATATAAAAAATAATCAATCAATAATCAGTCAATAGTCATTAAAAATAATAATAATAGAAACGTAATAAGGAGTGAACAATGAGCCTCTTAGTAATTGTTCCCTTATTTTTCAATTAAAGCAAACCTTATCAATTACGGTTCCTAATTTGTCAAGTACGACACAACAAATTCCCAAATCACCTTTTGTCTTCCTCCCTTCAACAAACACAATCAAATACACAAGTAAATTGTCAACTATCTCTTTTTTTTTTAAATGGGGAACGGAGTAGAGAAATAATAAACAACTTGAAGAAATTGACAATAAGAGTCGTGCCTGCTTTCTCGATGGGAAAATGTCAAGGAGTTAAAGTCAGCTGTTTATATTTAGTGGAAAGATCTCAGGAGGAAGAACAGGAACGCAAAGAAGATGAAGATGAGGAGGAACTACCAAAATCAAGATCACAACAATGAAGAGTTCCCAGCTAAAGCTAAACTGTATATTATTATAGTGATTGAAAAGAAAGTAACAGGAAAAAATACAGTAGAGCTGTAAAAAGTAAAAAAACAACGTTGGGGCAAATCTAAGAATTAAAAACTAAAAAATAATCCAACTCCTGATAAAACAGGAATCACCTTCATCATGCATTCTTGTCCCGTGACCTTAGGCTTTGACACGCACCTGGTGCCCTGGCCGGGCATAAAATATGCCTGCGTCAAAGTCCTCGAACTCTACTGCAAAGTGTTTAATCAGCAAGAACTTTATGAGCTGATCGTTCGGTAACGGCTCAACTTCTATAATATAATCAATCAAAAATCATCCTCATAATAATATTTATCCAAACATATCTCTCAATTAATCGATTAAACTAAACCGATAAAAATCAATCAATTAAATACCAGTTTAGTGTACTACAAAATATGTCAAGTTGATGTTTTGGTGTTTCGTGTAATATTCTCTCTAATCTCTCTCTCTCTCTCTCTCTATGTATCTCTCTGTTTCTTCTCTGTTCCCTCTGTTTTTCGTCTTACGTAATGTCTTGCAATTGACTGTGTTTAGTTGCAGTCGACTTCTCCTCTTTGTCCTTTGTAATCTTTTCAAATTTCAATTGTGTGTTATGAATGACTACTTGACTTGATTCGACTCGACTCGACTTGAATTGAACTGACTGCATGATATTTAATGTGGGTCAGGAGCGACTTACTTAAATAGTCCGCGAGCCGAAATTAACCTAGAAATGTATCCAGTGTCTGTCTATCTGTACTTGTCTTGTCTGTTAGTGACCCACTTTTATCCCAGTCGAATGACCTTTAGATTTTATGGACCGTCCCCATGTCCATTAACTGTCTGTCTTACTCACTCACTGACTTCTTCCATGATTTGCAAAATATGCAAATTTTTCCTTTACTTTGACACAGTCTTCTGCATAATGATGATGATGAGCAGGAGGAGGAAGAAGAAGAGCAATGACGAGACGATGACAATGACAATGACGATTCTGTGTCAGTGTGACAACTTTGTAGCCCCTACATGTAGTTTCAGTTGTATTGTTCTCTGGATATAGTTATTTAGCATTGTCGTTCTTTTCTCCAGTTCACTTAAATGCTTGGATTTGTGTAAAACTCGTTGGATTAAATTGTGTATTGATTACATGACCATTTAAAATTTAACAACAAAGATCGACAAAGTGTTTGTGTGCAAAAGGTTTTGGAATTAGTATTTTTATTTTAACATAATAATTATTATTATTGAAGATTGCATTTTTATGTTGCAGGAATTTGTGTAATGAAAACGTGTGAATATTGTACATATTAAATTTTGACCGAGGATATCACTGTAGAGGAAAATTATTTTTAATCAATTTTATTACGATTTAATTTTGTTTTACCCGTATTCAAAATAAAATCACGGTATGTAATTGTCCTAATAATATTGTAATAATGCTGTGTTTTTTCCTTTTACAGAAAAGTGTGCAACAACTGCAAGTGCGACAGAAGCAGTCACGACCTCCTCCACGACGAATGGATTAATATCCGAGACCGTCTCGGTTTAGCGGCCAACAGAACGGATCCCATGTAAAAATATTTAAATTTAAAAAATATAATATATAAGTAAACAGTATAATATCAATTAGTATTTTTCTGTGCAGTTACATTCCGCTTTTATTTCAAT
>JAQIVE010001150.1:0-27312 GCA_034698285.1 Sminthurinus bimaculatus
TATAAGTTACCGTGAATGTGTACAGATTTGTGAATGTATATATATATATATACATTTATGCAAGGATGTATAATAACATGTATTATGCTGTACGTATCCTCAAAAGTAAACGTCTGTTTTCCATCATTATTATTCTACATTAGTAACATTGTCTAATTTCTTCAACTGTATACATAACTCTTTACCGCTTTTAAATCAGCTTGTCGTATATTAATTAGATACATCATATCATACTACATAATAGTTCAGCCAATGAGTGGGACGTTTGCTTTCCATTAAAGATTACAGTATATGCCATAATGAATTCTGTATATCCAAATATTAGATATGCTTACAAGTAGTAATATTATTACTATTCAATTCCTTTTTGACAGTGGACACAACTTGTGACCTGTGTAAGTCTCCCATAGCGTCGTCCATTAACATGATTAGGAGTCGTCACATATGGGAAAGAGGCTTGACTCTGTGCTAATATATCATATTTGACTTTAATTAAATATCAAATGCTACAAAGTATAAATATTTACAATTTCGAACTACGAGGTTACTCTCTCATATGTGTACATATATGAACTTGTAATTGTTTCCATGTTCTATATGACTTTTGTTCTGCGATGAAACTTCCAACAAGTCAGCATATAATAGCACTGTCTAAAAAGGATGCAAAGTTGAAATGTTTCAAGTTCGTCATTCAGATACGCATAATTTTGCTGCATAGAATTGCTGCAATTTTATTTTATTTTGTTGATGTCGTGGCTTTACATCTGCCGTTTGCTTGTTATTTTTCTGATGGAATAAAGAATTTACGAGAATTCTATAGGACTAGACACATTGCACAAGTAACACGGTCTATTTTACAAATTTTCAAAAGTTTGAAAAGGACAAAAAGACAGAAATGTTTTAATTAGATGCTTGTTAAACCTTCCAATTGCAATAATTTCAAATAGTTATAATATTAATACTTCTCATTCTTCCTGTACACAAACAGAATGGTGCCTATTGATATTCATCTTTGTATAGGCCGACGTTTTATACTCTGCAATGAAGAATTTGAAACCGCATTAGTCGAAACCTGAACTGTTAAAGAAATCTGAGACTAGCTATAAATAAATGTGAAATCTCTGATTTTCAATTTTTAAGTTGAGTTTTGAGTATACAGGCGTCTCGTTTTCCTTTTCATATATATCTTATATTTGAGTATTAGCAGTCGTACAGTGTTGAGATTTTCATCCTTTAAAGATTATGATTGCAGATCAAAGTCAATGTCACCTTAACTAACAAATATCTGTATTGCTGCTGCTGCTCCCTTCATACAATCTCGAGTCGACTTTCATTGACAGTGTCAGAATATTTAATGTGTTGCTGAAAATGAAAATGACACGACCATAAAGTTTATTTCATAAAAAATATATTCCATTCACATACTACTGATATTTCACTCAACTATTATTTACCATGTATAGTCTTGCTGTCTAAAATTTGGATCAATTACGATTTGACATTTTTATGTGTTCTGAATGCTGAATAATATTACTTATTATTATTATTACATAGCATGTCTACGTGTACTGTGTATATAGTATGAAATATTAGAAGAATAACATAATGTGAGCTGAGATGAGATAGTGAAGATGTGAGAAGGCGAAAAGCCTCCGAGGTGACTG
This sequence comes from Sminthurinus bimaculatus, assembly GCA_034698285.1. Classification (NCBI taxonomy): domain Eukaryota; kingdom Metazoa; phylum Arthropoda; class Collembola; order Symphypleona; family Katiannidae; genus Sminthurinus; species Sminthurinus bimaculatus. Next base: position 1,665 of record JAQIVE010001150.1, read on the forward strand.
TTGACCTCTCGGATAAATATACGACCCAACATAGAGTTGGATTGGCTTGAGAGCTTCTACTTGTACATATTATGTAGGACATATGCATGCATACATATGTACGTACAGTGATCAGAGCTTTGGTGCATGATTAGAAATATTGATTAGGTCTCATCAATTGATTAGCTTGATACGAATATGCGTACGTGTTTGTGTATTTCTCTCCTTCTCTTTCATCTCTCACTCATTCGCTCTGCTTCCTTTTCCACTTCAAATTGGACCTCTTTTGAAGGTCTATACACAAACTCATTTGTACTTTGTCCAATCATCATCATCAAGCTCTCTGGTACTAGAAACGTATGTATATCCACTTTCGCTGGTGTGCTTGTACAATATCTTGTATATATTGTTAAACATTGTATATTGTTCTTATCTATCTTGTGATTGACTCTACAAAAGTATTACAATCCAAACACTTTATAGGTACTTTGCTTTACTTTGGTGCTCTTGTTTTCTACGTATTACTACTCGTGAGTCAACACTGAGAACGGAAAATGTTCGTTATGCATGTTGTATAAAGTCTTATGTTAGTCCCAATAGTGTTCCTCTCTTGTTTGTACTGTATACTTTTCTCCTGTTACAGTGCAATTTATTACTGAGCCTTGACATGGTAAAAGATTTGGATGTTAAGCCTCAATCCTACTTAAATATGTTTCCATGAAAGGTAATTTCATTTGAAAACTCTGAAATGCTCAATATACCTAATCAATCGTCATTCCGAAGTTTTCACTGACATAACTACATTTAAGAAATAGAAAAAAAATGTGAGCTCAGAATTTCTCACATTACTATTCCCCCATAAAATTTTAGTGGAAGGAGAAACAGAATAAAGGACAGAAAAATCAATTTTTTAATCGGTACTTAACTTCTCTAATATCTTTTACTTTTGTTCTCTCTTCTTTCTTCGCCTATAGTTCTGTGTAAAGAGTTGAATACCGTTGAGGCAGGTTAAAGTAGCCACACTCCTGCAGGATACTCCTGGAACGTTTAAAGCATGATTATCATTGGAGCTTCAAAAGTATATAATTGAATCCCATATCTGATGAAAACTGACACTTTCAGTTGTCAGTTGGGGTGTTTACTATCAAAAGTCTGCAAATTTTCAACTGCACGCACTGAAGAAGCTGACCGCTCGAAATGCTTTACCCGCATCGACGGTACAAGAATTCATGAATATTTCTCACTGAATTCGAGGATAATTTACAGTGTATACAGGGGACATTTGAGGAACACAACGTGATGTTGGATCCTCTAATGCTGCGTAGCTTGTGTACACTTTACATTACTGTGTTCATACATACACAAAAGCCAGACTACAAAACTGGTTACATAATATTGAGGAGATGCACTCTTTCGTCTGCTCCTACGAGTGTGGCATATTAGGAAATAGACAACAACGACAAATGCCACGACAACATTCAACGTTGATAGTGATGACGGAAAGAAAACGAATTCGAATGCGAAGCTTCATTTACTGCCACTATGCATACTGTTTCTTCTTTTGGGTTAGCGAATTTCAATGCAGCTCTCTTCTTCGTCTATCCCTGTGTGTATGTATGTATGTATGGTGTGTATATATATGGAGCAATCATTTCATTTACTTTGACTTTACACTTGGCTTTGGCTGTGCCATTGGCATTGCCTTTTACAGACAAGCTCGAGCCATTTTGTGTTCTCAGGCTGCTCTACACATAGAGAACAACTAATATGGTTACATTTCCTAGAGAATTAGATGAAATGTGGAAAACTAAAATGGCACACAGTCAGCAAGCACTAATTCAAATATTCGATCGAATCCAAACACAAATAGATAGATAAAAGGACAGGACTCATACAGTTTTGCGTGTTCTATTCTATAGAGCAAATGTAAGGCCGCATCAGAGTAAAGCTTTTTCCATTTCAAAGTATTCCATTTTCCATCCTTTTCCTCCCATTTCATTATTATTATTATTATTATTATTAGTTAGTATGTACGTTTGTGTGAGTTTAAGTGTGAACACTGTTTGCTGGCTTGATGCTTGCTCCTCGGGTTAAAAGTTAAAAGTCAAATTTAGTACGCAGTTTCCTCCATGACGCTTCTTTGTACAATATATGTGACATATGTATGTATATGTGTATGTACATGGTACATTGTGCATACAGTGGAAAATCTAAAGATGGAAAGAACCACAGTACATTCGTATATGACATTCGCAGAGGGAGAATTAGTAATGGAATTACATACATAGCTATTATGCTCAGGGAAGGGAAAGGTAGGAAGGTAGACGTCTACGAGAGTGATATAACAAGGAGAAGGTGAGAAACAGGCAGAGGTCGAGCAGTAGTCGACCAAGTAGAATATACAAGTAGAAGAGTCAGAACAAGAAGCAAAACCAGCACCAGTAGCAGTCACACAGCCAAAGTGGTACAATATCAATAAAGTGACGACGTGTAAAAGTAAAATAGGTAGCGGTAGAAAAGGAAAAATCTGTCCTTCTTCTTTGCCGTTTTTTTACTATAGAAAGCTCAAGTAAAATCCAATCCTACACCAAAGTCAAATCTAAATCCAAGTAGCGAATGTGAATGTGAAGAAGTGTAACTCTCAGTTAGGAACGCAAAATAAGTGTAGGGAGAGAGAAAGAGTCCCATACATGACTGAGTTTAAACAAGAGGGGCAGAACCAACAGCCAACCTCTTCTGCGACTTGTTATCTATACTATCTCCTTACATTATAAGATAAGACGACTGTATAATATAATATTGCATTATGTAGCCAGGGATTCTCTCTCTCCCTCCTACTCTCTGCTCTGTCAAGTTCAGTTCTCAGTTCAGGTGCTCATCGTTGACTGTTACTGCTACGATTACTATTACTGCTGGTGGTTGTGCTGGTGCTCGTTTTTGCAAAACTCACTCTGATTCTCTCGCTGACTCTCTGGTTCTGCAACTCTCGTAAAAATTTCACTCATCTTAGAGCAAACAAGCACTTTTGGTTTTATTTCCCTCTTCATCTCTTATCCATCTTATCTCGACTGCCTGTCTCGGTCTATCCGTCTGTCTACTATCTATCTGTCAGGCGTGTCTTTGCTTCATCTTTGTTTTCATTTTCCTCAGTCCATTTTATAGCTCCTCCGGATGAACAAGAAGAAGACGAGGATCCAAAGTCTTGCTCTTGAGCCTTGAGTTTTGAATCTTGAATAGGGGAGAGAAAAGCATCTTCATTCCGACATCTCTAAAGCTAATGCGACTAAATTTCCTATCCCATTCTCTCATCCCAGCAGAGTAACATTGCAAGTTTCACTCAGATTGTGGATCAGAGCATTACAAGGAGAAAAAAGAGGGTAAAAGTGAAGAAAGTGGAAAAACTCTACAGTGTCTTATACATATAACACACAATAGACAGTGTAAATCATAAAGTTATAGAAGAATATAAAAAAGTTTTCATGTTTCTCTGTGTCTTTGTGTGAAAGCTCCGTGTGCTGGTTCTCTGCTTTCATTGAATTGTGTTCGTGTTACTTTTTTTCTTGTTGTTTAGTGCGTGTATAGTTGGATGTATATATATAGGCCTATGCATGGGTTTTGGTGAATCCGAAACATGTTGTATGTGTAATGTGTATGTGTAGCATTAGTGTGTAGTTTCTTGGTGTAATATCAGTGAATGTTGTTTTATATTGCGTTGCATTATCCTTCTACTACTTGTAGAAGAGGAAAGAGAAAAAAAGCCATCTTGTATGTGTGTACATTGTACATAAGGCTTTTACTCCTGTCGTTATTTCTCCTCGGAGAAACCTACTTTAGACAAAGTGGCTAGCAAGCATCTCAATCTCTCTGACTCCGTCTCTCCTCTGTGTATGTATATGTGCCTGTGTCTTTGCTCGAGCTCTTCTTATACATACGGGCTTGCACGGCAGGAGCCAACGAGCCAACACTGAAAACACCAAAGAAGACAGAGCAACAACAATAACAAGTTAAAACTTATTTCTGTGAATTTATTTGGGTTCTAATATGTTTTTGTCTTCCTCGCCGGCAACGGATCCTCCTCATCCTCTTGTTTTTTCCCGTGCATTTAGACTCACGTTTATATCCCATTTGCTCTCATCCTCGTTTTCGTTTCCATCCTCCTTTTCCTTATCATTTTCATTTTGAACCTTGATATACATACATTTATACCTCGTGTTTCTGTTTTAGTTTGAGTTCACGTCTTTAATCTTGTATGTACTGTAACTACTGTAGTTTATAAGTATGCTTCCTGAAAGACATAGATGTTTTTAGTTCTTCTTTCCTACTCAACTGTAATTCGATGTGAAAACGTGCCTCGCTTTGAAAATAATAAAGTTAAACAACCACAGTCAAAGTCAACCAATGTACATGTACATTTTGACTGTGTAGGTAGACTGAACGTACATTGCATTGCATGTAAAAATATATGTACACACGACTTTCAATATTAGAGAGTCCATGAAAAAGTGCAATTTTATCATGTTCTAAAAGCTACAGTGTGCATGAAACTACGTAAAGCAAAGTCAGCATCAAGTACCCGCGTGTATACTATGATTCAATTTAGATTTGGATGATCACACATTGTACAGTACAGTGTATACATAAAACATGCACACATGTCTCGGGGATTTCAATTGAATAATGCACAATACATAATATATGTTGTGTGTATAGAGATTTCGGAAGTGGCGGAGACGAAGTGACGTGTATTGTTTTCACTGCTGCGGATTCTCCCGCTTCGACTTTACTTACTTTGATTTTGACTCTCACTTATTCTTCCAATTCCATACCCCCAGTCGTTTTAAAAGGAAGTTCATATGTACTGAAATCGATCTATTGTGCGAATTATTTAAAGGTAAATATAGAATCGAATCGTAGTGAACATCCGAGTAAATCCCAAAACACAGGAAAATTTAGACACTGAGAGTGTCAGTGTCCTTCGAACTGGTATTACAATCGATGATTCTGTTTTCAATCTAAATAGTATTGTGATTTCGTTTTGAATGCGCTTACACGTTTTACCCTCCCTTCACTAGTCACGATTTTTAGACGTATTCAGTATTGCCTAACGAAAATGTTGTAAATCAAGGGGAAAACTTAAATTAAATTAGTGATAACTATACAAATAGAAATCAAAGGGGTTACTTAAGGAAAAAAAATCTTGGGGTGGGAATGAATTATAATAAAAATAATTTATATAGAAAAAAGTATTATTGTATTATTAATTTCCAGCCAGTGTCAAACCGCTGTGATAATAATTTAAACAAATGCTATACTAGAAGATTATACTGTAGCTGTTTACTGTAGGAAAAGAAACAACACAATGTGTATATAATAGGGATGTTTCCGAGCTGTCTGGAGGTTAGAATCTGAAACAAGCTATGCATTATATGCTGTAAATTGTAGATGCTCAACTTTACGCGTTTTCTAAAAGCGATTGTGAGCGGCGTGGCAGTGACGAGATGTATATAATACGTACAACTACAGAATAGATATAGCTATATAATATGCGTGGTCGATAAGGAATTCAAAATCGAATATGGAAAGTCATAAGGTCTGTATGTGGTGTTGCTGGAAAGCAAAGGGCTAAAGCAAACAAACGGAGAAATACTGATGCTCGTCCAGCTTGATGCAAAATCCATCGAAAGTCGACACTGTGACAGCCGTAAACATGACATTGCGATTAAGTTTTGAGTCTACTGTACCTGGGTTAAGGTCTGAATCTACTCTACGGACGTTTTACGTGAGCATTATAATAAAGCGTATAACCTATATAGTTGAGTTAAATCGAAGCAAAGGGAAACATGAAATGGTGCTTAGGATTGACGGGAATCCAAAATGATGTTTGCCTTTGCAGTTGTCTCTGCTTTTGTTTTATTTCCTCGTCACAGATAGTCAAACGTACAGTATTTATGGGGCTTTGTATGTATGCACGACTTGAATGTTCTCAACCTTATTATAAAGTACCATATGATACCAACAAGTGTGTGATGGCAAATCCAACTATAAAATGAAATATGTATGTGTATGTATATGTATTATAAGTTGATTCAAGCCCTATTTTATAATCATTATTATTATTCTTGTTCTATTGCAGGTGTGAAAACGTCACATAGTCATCCAGTGTCTCTCAACTCCGTGGGTAACAACAAAATGAACTCACAACAGCAGAATCCGTCTCAGCACCAGCAGCTCTCTGAAGTAAGTCCCGTCAATCTCAATTTCTTTGAAGCATGCTAAAATTAATTAATTAATTAAGTGGGTGACAATGAAATAGAGTCATTAATTCGGAATCCACCGAATTTCTATCTATCTTTTACTCTCTCTTTTTTATAATCCGAAGAGAAAGAACATTTTGCTTCTAGGATTAATTCCTTGCCTCAAAGTCTTGTACAGATCTTTTTTGTATGATAACAGAATCTGCCCTTTAAATAAAATATTATCAAATCTCATGAAAATTTCATGAGATTTGATAAGATTGACAATAGATGATGAGATTCTGGTGCGATTTCCATGACAATTCATGAAAATCTTATCAAAATTTGATCAAAGTTGATAAGATTTTCGACCAAAATCGTGTCAAAATCTCATGATATTTTTTGATAAGATTTTTTTCTAAGGGTGATTTTCAAATATAATGTCATGTGATAAGTGCAAAATCTGCGAATTAGACGAGAATCTGAATAAGCAAGAGAATATGCGCTGTGAGGTACATATTGAGTTTTATTGGCACGCTGAACAGAATGAAAGTGCATGTTGGATCTGAAAATTTGTCAGCTGTATGCATTTTGGTTAAAGCAATGTAACGAGGCAACATGTTCCATATAACTTTTATATGTGTGTAGTTATACACGAAAAAGCGATAGGTGTCTAAGAGTCCTGGGAGAATCCAACACATGCTTCCACTTTGGGCCAGGAAAAAGATGTCATAAAAGTTGACATACACACATAGACACACACACACATTCAGACTATATATAAAAACACATGAAAGTACACGTCCAGAACATAGAAAACCCCAGACATGTCTCCTTCTGGTCTTCGTCCATACAGATTGCGTCTACGACATCAAAAAATAATAATACTTTGGTAATATCTCTGTAGAGCTATGTGTGTGTCTGCCACCTATTCTACATTTTCTTTCTTTTCCTACGGGTATACACTACACACATACATATCTTACATAAGTATATATGTATGTCCGTATAAATGGGGTATGCGATATAAAGTACAGTAGAAGTACAGAAGTAGACAAGTAATAATAATTTTAATAATAACAATCTTTTTGCACTGACATTCTGTTCTATGAGCAGCCTGTAGACTGCAGAATGTGAAGAGGGACATTTAAATCCACAGAACATGTGGCGTAATCTTGAAATGAAATGGAAGCACGTTGAATTTCTTCATATGAACCCTACATCCTATAAAGCATGTCTGTTTAAATCTTGCAGGTAAAAATATTGAAGATCTGAATGAAAAGTATCGGAAATGGAGTATACTATATGCAAGAAAAATATTTGTAGGTTGCATTTTACATTATTTACAACATTGTCATTCCATTTTATTATGAAATTATGTTAAATACATAATTTACATTGCTAATCTCAAAAGAAAAAACTCCCTCACCTCTTTCTTACATTTATACATGAATCATAATATATTATTTTATTCATATTGAAATGCATACAGGTGACGGTGATCCTTATTCCTCCTCCACAATGCACTATATTATAACCATGTAGTATATTGAGCATTGAAGATTCATACTTACAACACTGCTCATGGACTATCTATTATAACTTGACATACGTAATTCAAACAAGCGGAGTTTGATCTTAAGGTCAAAGGTTAGAAGTTAAAGAAAGTTAGAGGGTAAAAAGTATGTTTGTTTCCCAGAAGGACATAAAACATGAAAAATCGATCCATCCCTTTTTTTTCTTCGTCTCTCTGGTTCTCATTTTCAGCCAATTTTTACGAGTAAAATAGTCGGCCATTGGTTCTTTGATTCACATAGGCATACACGTAGCATATAAATACATACTCATATTTATGGCTTGTATAGATATGGATGCGATCCAATATCCAATAATATAAATTCGTTTTCGATCATCCATTAGGTAGAATCCCAACGCCAATTGCCAACTTAATAGATTTGAACGGTTAATAGATTCAGAATCGAATTTTGTAAATATGTATGTATAAACGCGGTGGGATATGTAATATGCAAAATGCTGAGTACATTCCTTCATATGTACAGAAATAAAATATGGAGGTTTGACATTTTGTTAAATTTCTATTTTATCGGATCTCTCGCATAAAAATTCCTCGTCGAATGAAATAATACATATTTTCAAAATGATTTGTGACTAATTCATGAGATAGTTTCATACCCAGTTATGTATGTATAAAACTCAAAAATCAATGAGGCCTAACAGGGAACTAATAGAAAATTTTGAAAGTTCCCGAGTGATCATGAGATGCTCTTCTGTGTTCCGAAATGTTATTACACTCAATACGAAGCTAAAGTAACCATTTTATCTCTTGCAAAGCATCAATAATGACTTTTTGATATATGTAACTACAGTATACAATATAAAGTATAAGCGGGGGTCTTTCTATAGCTGGGTAGTTGTGGTTACTATATGGCGGTAATGTTAAGGGAGTAGTTATCGACTTTTTTGGTCATCGTCTTCCTCCTACTTTTACAAACTTACATGAAAAGCTGAAAAAACTGGAAAAATTAGTAGCCTCTGGCTGGAAAATTCCCTTTTGTGGATTCAGACTTTTCCAATCCCAGCTCCAAAACTGGAGCATGGAGCACTGATACATACATCAGTGTAAGCATGACTGAAAATCTCCGTTTTTCTTCCTCTCCTTTAAATTTTTTTGGTTGACTTTGACTCTCCATTTATCTACATCTACATCTTTCAGCGAGAATGACATATCTGTGAAAATGTAGTATATGTATGCATAATAAAAAAATGAGAAGAGACTCTGCATGAGAGTATGCTCATAGAGTTGTAAATATGACACGTCGCAATGTGTCATAGAATTGAAATAGAAATAGAACGTTGTCAGCAGTCAATAAAATATGTACAGACAGACCTGTCTTTACAGAACTGAATAGTGCATTTTCACACACAGAAATATGCATGTACATAAGTACATGCCGTACATACATGTATATGTACATGTCTACACACACAGTGTTTGACAGCTTGTTTGCTAATGCTATGAGAGATAGCGGACAGTTCGGCGGAGGAGAAAAGGGAAGAATAGTTAGGCGAGAGAAAGAAATAGAAGAACGAGTTGACTGTATGAAAAGGGGAAAGGAAAACGACGAGAAAAATTTAAAGATGGTGAAATGTTGGAAAGGCGAAGCCAAGAATGCGACGCCCGTTCCATCATTTATGTAAGTCGACTTGTGGAAGAAAACCGACGGACTCTTCTCCTTTCTAGCCTCTTTCAGTTTTCACTTTCCTGTCGTCTCTTCCTCGACTTTTGCCGTGAGCAATGGGCTTGGCTTGTACACATTCAAAATTCCTGTAGGTTCAACGCACGCTCTATATCACACATACGATCATACATAAGTAAGTGGGCCTAGCTTTTTTCACACAAACACATGCATGAATACATTCCAAATTTGGTATGAATCTCATATCCCATACGTTTGCATACGTACTTTATCTACATACAGTTCGCATCTCGCATCTCGTCGTGACATTTCATCACTGTAATTTCGAGTAAAATGGCGAAAGGATGAAGATAAAAGATGGAGAAAGCAAAAGTGAAAGGAAAAGTAATAAAATATACGGGGAATGAATGTATGAACGGGGATGGAGTCCCGAGAAAGGGAGAAAGAGAGATAATCAGATCTTTTTGGGTTTTCTTGCAGGGAAAGCCAGCGGATGGAAATCTCATCAGACTTGGACCAATGTCAATTTTGAGACCTCATCAACTCAACGTAAGTTTTTATACTTCATCTCATCATCTTAACAATCTAGTTTTAGTTCTAGTTGTAGTTCGACGAGCTCTTCACCACGTATCTTCACCATTAGTTGAATATATAGGCCCAATCTTCCTGCCTCCTCCTACATACGTGCATGTGTATATATTATTGTGTACATATATTGGATTCAGCGCTGAAGACGTGAGAAAGTACAAAATAATAATAATGCTGCCAGCAATTCTCCGCTAGACCTTAAAACCTTCAAGGTATGTGGTGTGCCGTGCCATGCCCGGCCGTACCACACCATGTCACACCACTCAGTACTGTTGAGTTAACGTCATTTCGCGAGGAAGTTTGGAACTCAAGTTCGTCTTTAACTACATATACAAGAGTTTTCTCTGCTCTTTTTATGCAGTTGGACTGTAGAAACATCGCTTCACATCTTCCACCAAATTCATATAGAGTAAACCAGGCCTAGGAATTTTCATCTACATTCAGTACTCAACATTACGCATTGCTATCTGTCCCTCGACCTCCCCGATTTCAAGGCTACAGTAAATCTCATCTATAGCTTTACATTTTACATTTCATTTTAACGATCAATTTGGTGGTTCTATTTATATAGCTAAAAAACTAAAATCAATATTCCGACTTTTATCAATGCTCTGTTTTTGTGAACCAAACAAAACCAACACAATATTTCATCAGTCCTCTTTGCCACAAAATGACGATAGTATACTTTGTATCAGAGCTTGCTATAGGCAAAGTCTACATTACTCAACAAAATATTGTAAAGATGGATTCGTAATTCGACTGACTTGCTCTCCACTCTACAGTTTTAGTCATTTTCGTCTACTCTTCTTCGTTCTTTGGTCGAAATGCCTTTCTTTTCCTCCGGTCGACATGGCGTCGAATAGCATAACTTGATATATGATGGTTTTCGGCTTTGGCCTGTGCCTGGATCTGAGCCTGGCCTTGCTTTCACTCCGTCTTCTCTTACTTTGAGATATGAAATAAAGGACGAGGAATGTTTAGTGTCCGTGAGTATTACCTTCGTAAAAATTCTACATTTCTCCTTTCTTTCATTCACTGTCTTTGTGTGTGCGTTTTATACTCATTCTCGCTCATTTCCTCCTCCTTTCTTTTCCCTCTTATTTTTTTCTGTTCGTTCATGAGCCTCCTCAATTTTTTCTGAGCTATTCTCTCTTTTCCACATATTCTATGAAGTGTGAATTCACTTGGTTGGTGTGACTTGCATTCAAACTTTCTCCATTATTTCTCTCTGCGCTTCTCTATCCTCTTCCCACGAATTTGAAATACCTAGAGAGTACTTACGCTTGTTGATGGTAAGTGCAGTGAGCAGTGAACAGACAGAATATATCAGTTTTGTGTGTTTATATGTATGCATGTATATATGTCTATATATGTGTGTAATGTGTATGTATATAAGTAGCATGATAAGGACGAGGACGAGAACGATGAGGCAAATGGAGAGAGAATGGTGGATTCGAGTGAATGAAAGAAAGCCTCCATATAACTCAGAATTCGCCATTCAGACCTGTAGCTGCTGCCACTGTTCTTCCTTTAAATTCCAGATATAGGGGATAAAACGCGGAGAGGCAGAACGTCTCGGTGCCTCCAACTTCTCCCTCAATTTGGCGTAGTATGTGGTCGAAGTGAATTGCCTGTGCAAGCACAGTTTCTCCGGCTTTTGTTAATGTACGGCGTTACTGAAGACAAACACTCTGTTTTCTTTATATGTATCGTATATCGTATCATCGCTTATGGGCATATCGTCATGTGCGTAAACTGGGGGATACGAAACTAGTGAGGCTGAGTTTACACCTACAGTTTGATGAACTTGCCAAAAACTAATAGCCGGTTCAAGTTTATACACGGAGCTAACTTTTTCTGGCTTATTCCTTAGCCCTTTGTACGCTTTTATTGGATTAAAATACAATCAAATATATTTTCCTCTGTTGATAAGGTAGCTGCATTTTTTCCCAAAAAAAGTTTCGTCCTGTAAATAGGGATTTGAAATAGAGCAGAAAAATGTACAACATTACTATCTAAAGCCTCGCATTCTCCCAATATGTGAATTGATTTTCCGGAGTGAGGTGAGAAAAACTTTTTGCATATACATGTAATTACTTTGTGCATCCACATATGCAGGGATTACATATGAAGACACTCTCATCTTTCATATTTGGTTCCAGTCGTGGGTAGAGGATCGACATAGAAAAAGTCAAGTCATTTTGGAATATTTACACAAAAACTCGAAGTCTGAATGGAAAACAAAACTTGAAGAGGTTTGGCTACGACAGTGAAACGTAGAATAATGGACGAACTTTTATATTCGTTCTTGAAGCTTAGGAAAGATTTCCGCCGTATAAAAAGAAAGATGAAACAAGAAGCTTACATATAGTCCTTTGATTTTCATCCTTTCCAATCAAAATAAGGTGCAATGAAATACGGGCCAAGGCGGAGTGACAAATCATTTATTTCCTTTTGATGTCCAACGTCTCTATTATAAGAATGTTTTACTAGTTACGGAGATATTACTTTTTACGAATTTTATGTGACAAGTCTTCTCAATATCTAATATTACTCTTTTCAAGGCAGAATGCTCATATGAATGGGGATTTTTTTCTCATTTTCATTTCCAGCTCCCAATGGTTGACTATCAACTATTGCATAATATTTTCTTTCACGAGTACAAACTTTTGTGCAGCATCTTTTTGCTGTTCACAACCTGCAGAAAATGGAATGTTTTCACATTTTATGTATGCATAATATGTTCTTTGTTATTGTATGTGATTCACAGATAGCCCTTCTGTGACCGAGTTTGGGTCCCAGCTCCATTTTCCATTCTATCCCATTGTAAGCTTGAGTTTGCCCAAGTTTTTTCAAAGTCGTTTAGAAAGACGGGCAGTACAAGGGAAAGGGAAGAGTAAAAGTTTTTTTTTCTTTATACGTGACCTCAGATTTCCAAGCCCAAGTTTGGCGTGTGTTTTTACAGCAAACCTTACACGTTCAGTTAGTTACTTTGTATGTAAAAGTTGCACACAAATTTGCCCTCTGCCTTTGCATTTTCTTTTTTCTTGTTGTCTAGACTCGCCTTTACTCTTTACCCTTTAAGCCTTCTCCGAATCTAGAAATAGTGTTTGGTTCGGCTTTGGCTTGATTCGATTGGAGATTTTGCAGTCAGCATTTCTACGCGTTCAAAAAAAATTGAAGCCGGGCTACACGGAAGAGTTGGAAAATGAAACGAAGTAAAATGGCTCAAATCCACAGTCCAAATTGTATTTATCTTTCCGGCTGTCTGTCTACCGCCAGGCAAAGGGAAATGACTTTGGCTCTCGCAGCACAAGTCAAATCAGCTTTTGAATCAACTTGTTCGACTCGTAAGAATTTACATCTTGCCTTACCTCGAATATTTTCCTATTACCAAGAATATGGGAAAATAAAATATAGATTACTCATACTTGATAATCCTTCTCTTCTTTTTTATAAAAAAAAAATCTAGGCCTAAATTGTGTAAAGATGTGTTATGCTATGCATTATCGCATAGTTTGTACAAAGGAAAAAGTCATCCATTTTCCCTTGTTGTGTTATTTACCTGAAGAGGGAACTTTTATTTAACCTCGCATCTGAGCTAGATGGAAAGGGTAAGATTGCGCCAGTGATGACGTGTGTGTGATACATATATACCCACATGGTATAGATATGTATGTATAATAAAACATATTATAAAATGCGGAGAGAACTTCTCACAATGTGTAATGTGAGTATTGAGTACAGCGTAGATATGAGGATGGCTATGAAAAGAGATAGGAAAATGGACGAAATTGAAGTGTTGGTCGTCGTTGTCTCGGGCGGCTTCTCTGTTCTTCCTCCTCTTCGGTTTCTTCGTCGCCTTTCTCTTTTTCTCGTTCCGTTCGTTTTCTCCCTTCATGTTCTTTCCATAAATTGAAGTTGAAATAGAGTTAAGCTCTTTTTCTCGTTCTTCATCATCTTCTTCCTGCTCTCGTTTTGTAGCTTTTTCTTGCTTGCTCTCTCATCTGTAAAAGGTGAAATGCCCTTGGGAGGAAGACGATAGATGGATGTCTTAATACTTAATACGATTACGCTATGAATATTGAATGTCAACATGGAAAGGGATGTGGATGGGAATATGGAGGGGTAGTGTGTAAATGTGCTTTGCTACATATGCAGGTATATATACACACATTCTTATGTGACGTGACATTCTCTGTCTGTCTATCAGTATCTGCTCCATGTGTACTCTGTAAATTGGGCTCTGTACACATTTTAGGATTCATCTGACGCTAGACTCGAGGTATTTCTTACAATAAGAGGATGAACGGGAAGATGAAAATTGAAATGGCAAATAAAATCCAGTACATCTCATGTCCTTACTTCTTATACCCACACAAAAGGAGAAAGCAGGAAGGACGCCGATGAGTAGCTACAGAACCTTGAAATGAGTGGAGTAGAGCAAAAGGAGAGAATGAATATATTGTACATTGTACATACTACATACATACGCAGATTCTATACATGATGTAGAATTAACAGGAAATCAAGAGAACATTCGCCTTAACATCGTTCTCTCATTCACGTCCACTCCAAGTACCATCAACTATCAACCGCTATGCAATCTATCTACAATCCACACAAGATGAGACAGAAGGGCACTACAAAACCCACAGAATACGCCGTATCCCGCGGATCCAATGAACACTTGAAATCCGAATCGGGCGATAGCTACTCAGAATCAATTAGTACACAATATTGACTCATGGCCCTCTTGACATGAAAATCTAGGAGAAAGCTAATAGATGGAAATGATTCAGCTAATATTTTTTCAACCATTAAATACGTACAATGTACAGTGTACCTCGTCAATGTACACTTTCGCTTCCATGACATTGCTAATTCCGTTCAAACCGAGTTTAAATCGGATTAAGTGAAAGATTTTAGTAACCAGTACTTGATGTTGAAGGTACTTGTTCTCTATTAGTGTGTATATTATTTAACCAGTTTAGTGCCTATACTTAATTTCAACGTTTTAATGTCGGCGTTTGTGATAAAATAGACGTAGTGTGATTTAGCCCACATATTTTACAACAATCTTTTGACATTTTAAAGTTTTTCCTGGTTGAGTATTTACACCGCCGGAACCGAAAGCAAAGTAAAAAGTAAGTTCATCCCATCGATTTCGCCATGCACTTGAAATGAAAGTCTCCCTCAGTTTTTCCATAAAATGAACGGAAATTTAAACTTTTTTGTATATGTATAAAAAAGGAAACTCAAGCACACGATGCACTCAAATTTTTTGGGGAACACAATATTTTTAAGTAAAGCTGAAATGGATGTAACTTTCGAATTCTTGCATACATTTTGTAATGCATTGAAAAATCACGTTGTATCATGCTGCAGCAACGTACTATACTTACAGAATACATAATAGGTATTCTGTTTTGAATCTGCATCCTCCATCGAAATTGAAACAGATTATTTCTACTGTCTCCCAAAAAGTTTGGCATACGGCGTTGTTGTTTGAGAGGTGGGAGAAAGTAAAAGTGGAGCGATTTTAGAGGTAAGAGGATTAGTGCGATTGTGGTGGTGAAGAGCTGTTGAATGGAATGAAATTTATACGTTTCCCTATGTTTATCTGTGTGCCGTAGTATATGGTTCCGTTAAACTATAGTGATTTACTGTGCATAATCTATAGTCTATGTAGTATACGTTTGTAAGTTTGTATGTACAACAAACTATGTGTATGGTATACTTGTAATTTGTATATGTTACTAATATATTAAATGTTTATTTGGGTTACTTTTCCTATTCTACTACGACTGTAGGTGTTGGCTGTGTTTCCGCGGGAGGATTCTCTCCTGGGAGGGATTAGGAATGCAGTTGAAAGACTGGGATGGGACTTAAATGTGGTCAAGTCAACGGCAGAACTGGCTCTTCTTGTCGACCCCAGCACTGGCGGTGGTGGAGGTGGCAATAGCAGTAGTCATAGTAGCGGGACCACGATCGATCTTCTCCTTGTGGACTACAGACAACCTAAACTTCTTTCACCCGAGACGCTCACTATCATCAAGTAAATAGACAAATATTTATCCTACAGTATAATACCAAAGATAAGCATGAGAAATGTGAGATACGTAAGTTGTGTGTAAGAATGTATCCTGCATGTTCATTGTATAGGTTGGTACATTGCATATACCATAAGTAAGATTTTGGATATTGTTTACGTATACTTGTATTTACCAAGATCAAAAGGAGAATCTCATCTTCATACATTTTTGTACGCACTGAACATTTAGGTATGCATCTGTCGTTTAATATTTTTAGACGGGTTCTTCTCTATTCTATAGTTTTCCCTGTACAAGCCTCATTCTCTGCATGGACATACTAATGATGATGATGATGATAGGGACAGCACAGATAGGGTGTACTATATTTTAAACCATGCAGTTTATTACAGGGGTTTGGCATTGATATTTTTAAAGCTTATGCAAATCGCATTTCTTATCATTTTGTTTTAATTTTGTAAAGAAAGGAAAAAATTCGGATCTTAAATTAAGCCTGTTGTAAGTTTAGAGCCAAAACCGTTTTATCACTTGGCTGGATAAAATCATATGACGAATGACAAGGGAAGGCAAAGAATCCTAGCCGTTTGTTTTGTAATAGCAACGGAAATTTTAAGGAATCCTTCGGACACCCTATAAGTCAGTGTTACATTTTATATGATATTCTTCACTAATATGACTTTGCAAACGTGCTGGATCCTTTCTAATGATTTTCATCGTAGAGTCAAACCTCACTATTATAATCTGTAATTGTGTTCCTTTTTTATATAACTAGCCGTTTGTTTCATTCTGGAATTTGAAACGGAAAACGGTCATATGCGCCGGGCATGAGGAGGAAAATTTTAATTTACATTAATGGGATTTTCTTGGGGGAAGGCGCAAGATATAAGAAACGGAAAGAAGGAAAGATGAGAAAATGCGCGATGGTGACACAAATATTAGATGATATTGCCAACTATCAAATAGTACGCACCATGCTCAAAAACGAAGGAGATATTTAAGCTGAGGCAGAGCTGCAATATGAGATGGTATTATACGTATTTTGAGTGGGGAGTGCAATAACTACAGAACTTGAGTTGGAACGCGTTTCTGTTTCTATGTTAAACTTTTTATTTAAGGTATATCATAAGTATACCATATCACAGTTTAAGTGCCTAATAAAATTCCTCTCGACCTACCTCTAAATAAAAATATTTTCTCTCGGATTCTTCTCTCTCCCGTCTGGATTCATTTAGACAATTTGGAATTCCAGGACAACCTTTAAAATTTGTCATGACCCCTGGAAATGGAAATTTAATAAGTATGGTAATACATTAAGGTATTTAAATGCAATTGCCTCGTCCCCATAATTTAATTACAGTAATCATTGGAATAATTACAAAGTAATGTTGCTAGGTTTAAAAATATTTTGTAATGTCTTAGTAATGGGCGTTTTGTACATGCGTTCATGTTTTTTGTGTTTGGGAATCCCAGAATAGTTGTTATTTATTTGTTTTGGGGGAAAAGATACGTTTTGTGCATGAACTATTTTTAAAATCGAACTATCATTACCGCAATTCCCATGCATGTAACGAAATTTCCTTTTAAATACCCTCGTTTCTTTTCAAAAGTACTGTACTCTGTATATAACAGTGTACAGTCAAGTATAAAAATTTCTCGTAAAGGGTAATAATTACCGTTGTAATACCGTTTTTTAATTATTTCGAATATCATGAACATATTAGTTATCGCCAAATATTTCACCGGGTTTAGTAAGTACTTTAAAAGTTTAAAATGCACATCCTATTCAAAGCTCGATTATAGGTTTGGTTCATGAATAATCATGTTATGCGGTGTAAGTTATAGCAGAAGAAAATATGCAAAGGCAACCCGATCTGAATATATGTATGTATGCGTGCACGCCATTAAAGCTCGAGTGCTATCCGCTTTCCACTCGGCAACCACATTAAATGGTCGGAAGTTTGAATTACCGAATTCGAAATTTAAATGCCGACGAAAAAAATTCTCCAACATTATTGGAAGAGGTTTAACTCCTTCTATAGCACTTAGTTACGTATTAAAGGAAGCTTTAATTGTGTGTGATCTCATTTGAAAAATAAAGGCAATGGCGAAAAAAGTCTGATTATTTCCAAGGCAATGGAAAGCTATAACGATCAGGATGATGACATGAGTAGAAGAGATGGTGATAATAATGACGATTGCCTGATGTTACAACTACTGTACAGGAATGAGACGAAAATTGTATGCACATAAACCACCCCACTCCCGTGTTTTTTCTTTGACGAAAAAGTCGTTTTTTTCTAGTCCCATTCCTCTATTTACTTCAGCTACCAGTTACTTCATACATAATCTTGAAATTCCATGCAATAAAAACAGCAGTGAACCGTTTTTTATCTCTCACGATGCTTTATCTCACAGAGTTAAAATTGCTTCGAGTCACTGATTTTCAATCTATTCTCCGTTTTTCTGTGGGTTTATGAGGAGTCGTGCAAATGTAAAGTGCGTAACGATGACGGTTTTGAATTTCCAAGCCCACATATTTTCCCTCGTTCTTTATACATCTCGTAGTAGGCATAGACATGCTGCAGCTATGCTTGTTTGTATGAACACTGTAGTGTGTTGTAGAAATACCGATTTATTCAGTTATATCTAGAGGGATTCATTAGTGTATGAAATAATATCATAGCCGTCCACCTACACAAGTGATAAAGTTCCACGGTAAAAGTTGCCAAGTCGAGGATTTGTGACTCAACCTCTCTAGAAAATGGCCCATTTCACTTTTGTTTACTGAAGGCTTTTTTGTGCAGAAATAATACCCAACAATAATAATACGCCCGTTTGCCATTTATTAGAATTGGCAGTTTACGTTAACGCTTGCCATTTTGCAAAGTACAAAGTACATAGAAGTAACTCAAATTTGAAGTATCAAATTAAAAATGAAAAAAAAAGTTGCAAGCAAAACGTCGAAATTTGTAGTCTGCAACAGAAAGTTGTACAAATAAGTAGATTGAAACTTGTATATATATTAAAGAAGCCTTAATTAAACTAATCGCATAGTATGTTTCATGCTGTTTTTATTAACAAATTAATGTTTAAACGCTCATAATGATGGTGCACGTTTTTGCAGACCTCCCCGTTCATTTTTATCAATTCGTCGTTGGATGTTTTTTTACAGATCCTAAGCTTCATAATAAACCAAAAACCAGTTTCCTCCACGCAGGTTCATTAAAATAGTTTCCTTGACAGGATATTATGATTTATAAATTCATAATGCATAAGTTTTAATAATTTAATACATTTAGAGGTTTCTTGAACAATTATGCAGCGTTTTATTTCGGCTTAAAACGCACAAATCGTAAAAGTTGCCCTTAAATTTGAAAATTATTATTTTCATACGACTCAGAAATGCGCAAAAAGTTGTGTTAAAGCTTCCTTTTAACCCCGATCAACTTGTAAGCTATTATGTACGTACGCATTTGTGTGTTTGTCAATGATACAATACATAATTTTTGCTGTACTCAACTCCATTTCCTTACTATTCATATTGTACCCTCAGAATGTATTTACAGAATTAAACTTTAAAATATGCATTAAATTAAGAATTCTGAACTAGGTGGTCAATCCAACTTATTATAAAGACATTTGCATATACCATGAATCACGGATATTATATACAATTTTCATGCATGCGCTTTCGTTCTGGTTTTCCTTGTCTTGTCGAGCAAGACGTAAATTCAATTACCTACGTTCTCCAAAACTCTTTTTTATCTTGACTCGATGGAGACTTCTTATTCCCATGTTTTTGTCCTTCCAATCCATTCGCTTTTGAAAAAGCATGTGATTTTGTGAGATTTGTCTACCAACCAATACGCTATTTTTCAGTGTAGGTTAAAGATTTCAAACTCACAAGGGCTGTTACTTTGTCTTTATTTACTTTTTACATAAATGTTGGTCATACACAAGTAGAAAGTTACTGAAGTTACCACATTACTGCCTTTACATTTTATTTAGACTGAAGCCGAACTAACTTTGGGTTTGGAAGTATCTAAAGAATGACATTGATGAAGATGATTTTCCAATCAAAAATTCTTCAAAAAAAAACAAGTTTCCAAGGACGTAAACATTTTTCACATTTTCCTCAACTCATGATAAAACCTAGAATAAGGAACTGGTCAACAAGTGACTGTTGACTTCTCATTGACTCTCGTAGGTTTCAACTTTTCATCCAAAAGAATGCTGAAAGTTAAAAATTATAACTGCCGGTCTATTATGCTTGATTTCACGACGATGATGTCTTGCAAACTGACCTACACATATTTTATCAAGTTTCTATGTATGCATAAAACTTTTCAATGAAATATAGACAGATATCATAAGTTCTTATTGTTAGTGGTACAACAAGCTTCGACAGTATTACCCCTCCAATAGGGCATATGAAAGACTCAAAAATATAAGAGAATATGCCAACAAAATATCAAGATTTTATGTATTTTTGTGTTTCCTTTTAGATTCCATGCTAGAATTTTATATGATAGAAATGTGGTTGCTGTACCATTGAAGAATTTACGGTATTTTGCGTTTCACCATGATTATGAACCTATGTGGGAAATCTATGCAGGCAGAAACACTCAAGATTTTTCATCTTGATCATGGATTAGAAATGTAACATGCGGCACGCAACTCAATAAAATACCTAAATGCAGATGGTAGATGTTTTGTAAATTTTATTTGCTCCGAACCATCGGGAATTTTTATAGAATGTGAAATCGACTCACATACAAGTACATATTGGATGGTTTTAAGACTGGAGCGAAAACATCAAACTTTAAAATTGGATGCATAACGTTGTTCACTTTACTTTGTATGATTTATCTACCGCCATTCCTTGTTACGTTACGGCTCCGTTCAAAGTTCAAACTAACAAAGCAACATTTGAAATTTGAATTGGAATGTTGATCGCAATCGTAAAATCCTTTCCCCATTCATGTTCTTTCACTGGTACTGCAAGAAAGGTTTTTTCATTTAATAATGTATAGCAAAAATGTAAATAAATAAATAATACCTCAAAGTCAAATATCCGCATAGGTATGTTCATTCTGCAAGATAGCGTGTGTCAACATACATACTAATAAATAAAGGAACAGATAAAGATAAATAAAGTTGAATCTACAATATAAGGAGCGGGTGAATATTTAAAATCCTTTCTTTGAGGAAACCAATAATCTATCTAGGATGAAAAAGTACTTGTCTTGTTCATTCCGATCAAATATTGTATGCAACTTGAATGAAAAAATAAAAGAAATACAATTTTAGTTTGCTGCAATCCCTTTTCTTTAGAGGAAATTGTAAGCAAAAATATTGGTATACAATTTTTTCCAATTTTCCATATATTTTGAAAAGATATATTTGACACTGTGTAGGTGGGTACTTATAGATGCTTTGTTCTCGTGATTTTGCTATTTAAAGTGAAAGCCAACGCAAAATCAAAGTCAACTTAAGGGGTGCAAACCCAGAGTCTTTCTTCTCGGGTGAATATATAGGTTGGCAGAATATCAAATATAGTGTGGTGGGTAATCCACGTTGCTACATTTTGTGGAAGAATGAAGTGTTCACAAGTACTCTGAACTCGGAACCTTCGAAACAGCAGACATTTAGAGTGAAAGAGTATGCGAGTCCAACTGTATTTATAGCATAGTACAGAATATGTATGACGTATGACAGTGACAACTCACTATGTTCATGAGGATAGTGCAATGACGTTTCTCTTTTATACTCGCTTCCTCCACCATCAATATCCATGAAAGGAGACAGATCGACTCACCCTATCTACCTATACATGGACAAATTCTATGATACATAGACTACTGTATGTACAGATAGGTACAAGGTACAATGTACATGTACATTGTACATGTACTAACGACAATTGCCTCAGTATAATGTATACAAAACAGCAAATCTATGTATATTACTATGTATGCTGCTTTGTAGCAGGCTCTCCTTTAACCTCAAATTCCACTGTTAGTTCGTTTATATGCAGTGTAGTATTGATATCACTGATGAAAGAAGAAAGGAAAGCAAAGGTTAATATATGAGTGACTATGTATACGCGTTGGCGCAACTTTCACTCTTTCACTTCCTTTTATTATTATTAGTCCAACTAGTCCCACCTTTTAATGTAATAATACTTTTCCTTCTAACCAACAACAAAGGTTGTATTCTCCATTACCTATTATGCTCTACTCACAATCACAATCAGTTGCTTAAGAGGGAGGTTTGACAGTTAATAAACAAAGATGTGGCTAGCTGATGGGAACTTTAGGGACCCAGAATGATTTTGAATGGGAAATGTAGTCAACTTTGAACCGTAGTATGTATCTTGTACCGTGTACATAAAATGTGATGCACTGTTGTGTGGTTGAAGTTGTACATTGGAGTTTTAGTTGATAGTACTAATCATGCAAGCTCTAAATTTGCAGAGAAAATTTAGGACTACTGGAAAACCTACAACACAGGAGAGTAATACATGACCCAAAAGTACAAAACAAAAGACAATAAAGAAGCACTTCCCCCATATTCTCAAATTATTGCTAAAATCATGGAAGTTAATCGCATTAGTATCCTTTCTAATAAACCGTACACGTTGCTCTGTTGTATGTATGTGCGTGTGTGTGTGTGCGGCTTCTATAATAAAAATAATTATTCGGACCGTACAGTCGTTAGAGCTTTCTTTGGCCCTTGATCGTCTAGCAACGCATAAAATGGGGACCAGTCTCTACGTGAGTTAAATGAAAATGAAAAAGAGATGGGGGTATAACTATACGACAATGTCACACAATATTGTATCGTACATGCTACCACGCTATTGTATTGTTCCTTGCATTAGGTGTGGAATTCTCAAATTCAAGTCTAGTGTAACCTAATACTCTAGAATGTTCTGTATTTGATTCAACAGTCAAACCTTTGAATTGATTTACATGAATTTTCTGGCTCGTTTGAAACTGATATTGATGCCCTGTACATAAGCTACACAGCACACAGGCGGGTCATATAGGTACTCTCATATATACATAGACATACTTATACGTTATTATATAACAACATCATAGAAACTTATGTAGTGGTGTATATAAGAATTAGGTCTTTTGCGAGTCGGTTGATGAGAGAAAACTGCGGGAAAATGGAGAGGTAGAACCCTGCTGTTGGCAGCTTGAGATCTGAAACACTTTCGTCATTAATACACGAGAAAAGAAGAGACAGAGGCGGTAAAACATATTTACGACGAAAAGAGAAAAGGAGCGTCCTTCTCCATCTTGTTGTTGTGATGCTTTTTAAGATGCCGCATTTCCTCAAGAATTAGCCTATACGTTGTATACCTATGTATACAGGGTACTGAATATAAATTTTGCATTCAGTTTTGGACCTATATCCACTTGAATTTCCCTTCTTTTTACATGGCAAAAGTATGGCCTTTCTATCAATATGATAGAGTATACGGGAATCGCTTCTTTATATGTATTTTATTCGAAACCTCAAACGTATAGAGGAGAGGGCAGAACATTAATTTTATAATGAAGGCCCTGTACTACTTGTAAAGACTAAACACAAAGTAGGTCTCCGTCTGTCTCTGATTCATAATGCGCAAACGACAAGCGGAGATGTGATTCTAAATGTAAACTGCAAAATAAAATATGTACAATAGAGTCATTCGAGTGAGAATGAATGAAGAATTTCCTCAAGAAAGAACTAAAACTACTGATGTATTATTTATCTTCGTAAAATAGAAAGCACAGTGTAGAATATGGAGTAGAATGAAAGAGGTTAAAATCTCGTCGGTGTGGTGAATCTATGTACTGTACATTGTACATGCATAGTGTGCAAGTTGTATGTGCATACAACGTAATATGTATAACAAAGGAAAAAAGCTACAACTGAACTCTCTGACTTTGGCTGTAAGTAACGTGCCCTGTTATTTTCCTTCGCTCGTCCATGACATTAAAAAATAAGACGGAACGACGGGCAAAAAGTAACTACACGGAAAAGGAGAATGAAAGTGAAGAGCAGAGTATTGCTTGCAACTCTCATGTCAAGTCAACTTGGAAAAGACAAAGGAAGAAGAACTCCCGGTTTTAAATAGCTTAATTACTGCATGTACACCACTTCGGCTTGAACAATAGGAAAATTTAATGGATACAAGTAACAGTGCAATGGTGAGGACAAAAGCTAGTTTCGCGCATACACACACAATTTGTATATTATGTGATACATGCATTGCATTTTCGGGTCCTGAGAAGCACAATAAAGTAAAGCCCGGGAGGCGATCCGACCTGCTCGGCCCATCGCGTAGCCCTGAACATCCGCATTATTACACGTTTCGAATCCTTTTTTCTCTTTGTCTTTTTTTCACCCTCATAGCTACAAAGGGAAGGTAAAGTTAGATCAGCTACAGTCAAAACATAGTTTGTAGCTGTTGCAGAAGTAGAACTTGTACTGTGTAGAACAAGGGATTTCATTCAGGGAAGGAACTAGCTCAATAAAATATTTCATGCATCTGTCTATTCTGTATAAAATGTTGATTTCGTTCTATTTGGTGCGTATGGTTCATGATTATGGTTTAAATCGTTCTTGTCACGCACTGCCTTAAAGACGAGCGGAATTTAATGGTTCTATATGTAAAAGTGTAAGGAGTATACTACGAAATAAAACAATAACTTTCTTTTGTTTTCTTGCCTTTAGATACTTGAAGGAGGAGAAATTAATAATGGTTGCCCTGGCCGTCGTCAAGAAAAAGTAAGTTGAAGCTATAATTTTAACTTTTAACCTCACAATATAAATTTAAGGTCCATATCACACCAAATTTTAGATTTTAACCCACTGTAGATTAAAGGTTAAGTCTAAAGAATGGCGACCCTTTTTTCCTTCTTTGGGTTAATCAATTAAAAACTTGATGTACGAAAATGATTACTCATCCAACCCCAAGTTGTGTAATGTTATCTTGAATTCGTATAAATTCTTGGCGTATAAGATATACCCGCATATTGATTCTGTCTTTTGCACTATTTGTTTGGATCAGCGTTTATTTCTGAAACTTACCTTTCTTTCTCAACTATGCTATGTACTTTTAAGCTACAGATGCATGCACTTATGTACTTGGACTTGTGACTTTCACCAATAGAAACTAATTTAATTTTTTACAGCATTTATTACAAAATTTCATGCCATCAATACCCTCAAGATATGATTGTTAATTCTATCTAAATGACTGCTCAACATGAAAAAACTAAAGCACAATTTTCGGAGCTTTTGCACAGGTCACAAAGTATTGTGAAAATAGGGCATCGCTTTACCTACAATTTACGTGTATGCCATCTAATACCATTTCGTTTCAATTCCCCTAAGAACTACGGTCCATAAAACTGAGCTATAAAATAGTTTTTCTAATAAAGTATCTACTTTATTTATACGTTTGAAGAAATTTAGAGCTCCTTTGTTAACAATTTCTGACAATGGAGGTACACCAACTGCCCAATTTTAATTTTTGTCAAATATGGTGGAATGCATGTAGAGTGGCGACCTAAGC
>JAQIVE010001151.1:0-27310 GCA_034698285.1 Sminthurinus bimaculatus
ACCGCTAGTAAGCGTGTATGTATATGTATGCATTCAAGTTTGAATTTATAATGTAACAAATGGAGGGTGTGAAACTTTAGATGCGAATCTCAGAATCTTAGCATGCCTAACTCACTACAATTCATGTGCGCTTACACATACGCTTAATTTTTAAGGGGTTCATGAAATCTTGGCTGCACTGTATACCGCACACTTGTATTGTAAGTCAAAGTGAATAGAAGAAATTATCGTAGTTGAAGAGTGAAAGTTAAGGGAATATTTATCCAGGAAGAAAGGACAATCGTAAAATGAGTTCATCTATGCAACCATTTATCTTTTATGCATTTTATTACTGTTCATCATAATATACTTACTATGTATTTATGCTTTATATTATACAGCTGAAGCTGAGCAAAACTTGTTTTTCAACTTTGATCACAGAAAATCAAAGCCCTTTTTATATATATTATAACTAGGTACGAGTATGGAGTACGTATGCATGTATACACTTTTACTTGTATCTACCTATTACCTACATGTATGCAGACATCACAGATTGTATTCAATCGCCACACAAATATGTATATGTAAGGAAAGACACGTAAATGCACATATAGAAATTACATATGCGATACACGCATGAGACGAGAGTAATCAGTGGAGTGTTTATGTATTTATGAACCATTTTTTATTTATCTGTTTCCGATTTTGCGCTAAAAATCCATATCATATTTTACGTGGAAAATATCTGCAATTAAATCTAATATGTAAGTCAAAAGACTTGATACCTTAATAGAATAGGAGGTTGTAATGCTATTGCCGGTAATGTTTGCAGTTTTCATGCATTCATTGCGAGTAAACTCAGAAGTCTAGGAGACAAAACTTCAAAAAATACCTGCAGTGCTCCTGCAGAAATACAAGTCGTACGTCGTATAATGAAAGGAATAATACACGACTAGCTGTCTAGATTATTGAGTCTTGACGTGTATAAATAAAACAGATATAGAAAGTAGCATACAACATTTATCTATCGTGTCTTGTTACAATTATGTATGTGTATATGTATGTAGTATGTACTTATGAACTGTGAAAAGTGTTCTAGTGTGTATCATTGTCATAAAAATTGACACGTTGAACATTACAGTTTACAGCTGAATGCAATTCGACTACTTAATACATAGTTAATACACAATGTTTGTTTTCGACATTCGTGATTCATCAGTATCAGAAATTTATATTTTGTGTTGACTGAACTCTAGGGGAAGTAAAAAGATGAGAAAAAAGTTTGATTTCCGACTTCCTCTGTCGTTACATCGAATATTACTTTGGCAATTTAGCAACTGTAATTGCTGAACGCAGTTGTGCAAAAAGCTCAAAAGCAATGCGTGAATTCTTTTTTAAACGGTCAAGCGTGAAAAAGAATTTGAAGCAAATGTCATAAAATACACATTATATATTATGTAGTTTTTTCCCATTTATTATTATCTAGAAATATTATTGAGAATCGAGGATCATGAATTTGTAAAAAAAATATCCACAGCATAAGTTACTTTTGCTGCGTAGTGTACTCTACTGTTACTGTACCTAAGCATATACAATATACATATCTAGTCCCCTTATTCGCCTGTTTCCTCTCGTCATCATCATCTTCTTCTTCTCACTTTCAGTGGTTATGTAAAGAATTCTTGTAACGATCGAGACAGTCAAGTAAAGTGGACGGGACAAGATTTCTTTTTTGTGTGTTTTCTCTTGTCTTTTTATCCAAAGCATTTGTACGATCCACACTCGCAATTTTTACTATGTAACAGTTATTAGTTAGGTGTCGTGGTCAAAGATGAGGATGAGAAGGAAGGAACAAGATTAAAGGCAAGACTATAGATGTATGTATGCATGTATTCATAATCATAATCGACAGTATACCCAATACCAATGCTATCTGTTCATGCAGTAATACATGTATGATGTACTCAATGAAAATGAAGGTATAAATGAAAGCAGGTCACTTATACATTGTGGATACATGTATGTACATATACGCTTTTGCAGTGTACACGTACTCTCAATACATGTTACACTAAATGTAAATTACTGTGCAGCAAAAACTTCCATTTTCATCGAATATAATAAAAATGTGATAAAGCCCCTCAGAAACTCAAAGGATCTACACCACAACTTGTTTCTGTTCGACGTCAATCAACAACATGTAATTACTATTCTCTCTGTGTGAATCTACGTTCATTCAGTAGTTTCCAACATTGTAACATACACATTTCATTTGACACAGAAAATTAGGACCAAGCGGGCAGAATAATCCTGGAAAACGTAACTGAACATTTACTGAGAGTCAACTGAAACGTTAATGTCTTACTTTGTTGCTTTCAGTAGGAACTAAAATACAGAGGATTTTGTATAGTTGTAGGAATATCGGCGAAAAATGGCTTAAAAATAAATTTTCTTTTTTTATCATCAGTAAAACAAAAAACAAATCATTTTTATTTTGTCACATAACTGAATGATTGCCTGGAATATAAACAACTGAAAACTGCGTATAACGATTACAACAAAAAATGAGCATTAACATGAGATATTTGTAAATGTATGTAATACATAGATAAAATGTATAAATCAAAACATTTAGTTAAATGATGGAGTATAGAACAATAACATCGAGCAAAAGTTACAAAAAATTCTAACTTTGCAATTAAATGTGAACTTACATAGGTTTGCATTATAACTAAAACAAAATGATAGGGAAGGGCAACAAGACATGAATACAAAGGTCAGGTTAAATATTTTTTGATTTCTGCCATAAAATCATTCATACTGCCCATTTTGATAGTGCTGTGACGAGACTCTTCCGGATCCAAAAACACTGTGGAGGGAAGGAGCTCACTGGCACTACCACTTGTGAAATATTTATTCTTGAGACAATCAATCTTAGCTCCAAGTCCATTCAGTCTCCTCTTTCCTTTTGGTCGTGGACCCTGCCCCATCCCCTGAGACTTTGAGCTCAAGTCAAAATCAATAACTTCTGGACAATAAATGTGACTCCTAGCTTGGTAGAAACCCACTGCTTGGGCATCCTTATCATGAAGATCGTCTGCTATATGCTTCAACACCCGAGTTGACGATGCCTCATCCACGCCTACGGGCCTGGGTTTCCTGTGCCGAGGACGCGTTTCTTTTCTGTTCCTATAATTTTTTACTCTGTGACTATGAGCAGGTTGAGGGTGATGACTGGAGGAAGATTGAGCATAATGGGGATGATATTCATGTTCCGAGGCTTTCTCTCCGTGAGATGCATGGTCGTAATGTCCATCACTGTAACCCCGTTCTTCATACACTTCCTGTTTCTTCTTGGTCGAAATTTCTTCTCTAAGAGGTGGCTTGTAATATGGTTTCTCGTCATCTTCATAGCCACCTTGATTGTTATGGGAGTGTTCATGGTGATCTGATCCTGACTTTACAAGAGAATCTCCATTTTTAGGTTTTGACTCATGTTTGTTACTGGAATCGGCAGACGATCCAGATTCCTGTCTCGGTAAATGTTCCACTCTATAAAAAAACAAATCAACCGTGCAAATTGCATGAATTCCACACTTTTGAAGTGCGTACAGAAAATCCCTGTTTGACTCTGTTTATATTTTGCATATTATATTGATTGCTAATGCCTCAATTCTTTTTCCAGTCTTACGTGTAAGTCCTTCGAACTTGAATGTATTGTTGGAAAGGATATATCGGGAAATTGTAGTCCTCGTCATTTTGACTGGGATAAAAACGTTCGTCCTCACTGTCACTCTCAATATTTTTGCACTTACACAATCCACTCACTAGAACTACAGTTAAAATTACGATGGTGTGCAATTTTTCAAGTTTCAATGTAACTTCTATCTTCATTTCAGCAGTGGAATTTTTATTTGTTTATATTTTTAAAACTTCACCACTAGTTTTAAGCTCAAATAACAAATAACATTCAATACAGTTTATTTTAATTTTTAGTTTAGTTCCCGTTCTTGGTATGAAAAGGGAAAATCCAAAGGAAGTTGATAACGACAGCAAAATTTTTCAAGTAATAACGTTAATATTTTGTAATTCATGACTCGGAACAAGAGGAACAACGACCAACAAGATATGACACACCTGAGACAGACAGACTATAAAATAAAACTGTATACATTTTTACATTACATAATGCAATCACCCTTTAAAATACCATTCATGATATAAATATACTTGATACAATACAGATCCGTTGATATGTACGCTTAGCTTGCCTATACCAATAAGTCATGTTTAGGTATAAAATTTGTTCTGAAAATGTCAGATGTACGTATAAACAGAAAGTATCATTGTATATATACATACACAAACAGGTAGTAGATGTACACATAGAACTGTATTACTTGATGAATAACCTATTATGCAAAAAGCCACGTACATAAGTCAGCATTCAAAGTTTACAAATTTCACTTTTTGTGTGGTTTTTGTCGCAGAACTTTTTTTAGGCTGATTGTGTGTGCATACATATACTTTATGTGCTTCCAATCGATACTGTTTGTGCGTATCTGCCTTCCTTACAAAGTACAAAAAGGATTATTATACCTTATGTATATAGTAAATAGCTTCGTATGTACATAGTACATACAGTCTATTATGAATTAGTTCAGTTACCTTATGCAAGCTGCTTATATAACGATCAGCAGCAATTCTAAGATGGTTTTCTCATGTCATGCCATGCTCTATTATAGAGTAGATTAAGCTTCAAAATGACAACCAACACATTCTCGAGTAGAATGCACAAAATATTTAGACTATGATATAATGATGACTGCAAACTGTGTATTTTGTACTTGTACGTCCAAGTATATGTCTTATGTCTTATTATTGTTTGCAAATTGCACATAGAACTTATTTACATACATACGTGACTTGCTATGACTTATTATCCAAAACTATTAGATAATAGTTTAAAAATAAGCAGAACTATCTAGAATAAGAAAAAAAATGTGTTTTGCCATCATAGATAATTCAAGAAGCTAATAATCTTTGTACCTACGATATCAGGCCTTCCTATACATGCATTATTGGATGCTCCAAGCCCAAAACACTTTACCTTTGTTTTGTCTTTCGTCAAAAGGGAAGGGAAAGTGGAAGGGATATCTCCAAACGTTTGTATTTTTACTTCCTTCCTTCCTTCCTATCTTCTACACAGTTCAGTGTTCAGATTTAGAATCAGATGCAAAGTACAAAATTCAGTATGCAAAGTGAATTTGCTGAGGGACATGCACGATTTGAAATTATCTGTTGATTTTTTGAACGTTAATCATGTTTAACGTATAACGATTAACGAGTTCAGTTTTTGCAGCATGTAATCAAATTTTAGTTCTTGGATTTTTGCAGCTGAATTATACAAAACGAATTTTGATTAAATACAGTGACACGCGACTGTATTACATCAAGTCTTATGTAAAATAATCCTGAAATATGTTTAATTGCGTTTTACATACACACTTACATAAGTCCTGTTATTTATGCTGCAAAATTTTAATAACGGCCTGTCGAATTTATTCATGAATTTTCTAACTTTGAAAAGACGAATATGAAGAAAATAAAAAAACTATAAGCAAGTAAGTAACAACTTGACAGTACAAATGACGGCTGACGACGAACATTTTGAGCTTAAAGCCGAGTTATTAATTGCAACAACGCAGTATCTTGATTTTTTTGATTTTCCCAAAAACGTTGTGCTTAAAAAAAATTCCATATTGTGAACTAATGAAAGCTGCGCTAAAACTAAATATGAACGAAACGTATCCAGAAAACATGTATTAAATTTATGTATAGGTACATACATAGTCTTTCCTATTTTATCGTTATTAGATATACCATACTTTCATATGCACAGATTAAATAGGCGGCAGTGGTATTAAAAAAGGTAATGCATTAAAATGTACAATCATGACAATAATAAGTATACATGAATACGACTGGCTTTTATCATTTATTATCATTGAATTATTACATGTTTCTTGCCTATAAATGCTTGCACACAATCACCCAGGCAGAAGAGCATTAACTACTTGTACTATACTTTTTATTATATGCATTTATGTTCATGTGTTAACAATTCACAAAAAACATATGATATCATTCCGATCCAAATTCATATTTGACCATGAATCAAGTTTCATTAGCATGTTTTCATCATGGGGAATCCCCTCTTCGTTCTCTGCCAGTTGCTAGTTTACAGCACAAGGTCTACAAGGCAGTATAATAATAATAATTGTCATAAATGCTATTCATGATTTAATACAATCTAGTGTTATTGTACCATCATTATTGCTATTATTGCCATTTTTTATTGTAGATTTGTTACAGCCATATCAAAGTCCTCACGCTGTAGTTGCTAAGCCAGGCTGGCTCAAATAATATGTATGCATAGATATTTCATATTAGTACTTTTTTACTTTGGCGATAAAATATATGCAAAGAGAATAAAGCGTAGACTGTAAAGTATGAAATACACAGCATTACATGCATTGAGTCCAAATACTCAAACTCATAATCAGATGAGATGCGCTAAGGGAAAAATCAAAGAAAAAATGGGGAACTTGAAACAATCGCTTATGTACAATGTACATATGTTTTGTACGTCTCCTATTCCTTGTTTTTTCCTTAAATATGCTGTTCCTCGCATGTGAATGTGGGTATGCTAATTTCATAAGTATGTACGTAAAATGTTCTGGAAAAACAGAGTCAAATTTATTATTGTTGTTGTTTGCTTTGTGATTTATAAAGTACTCTGCACAGGATTTCTGATATGTACATATATTTCACAAAACAAGACAGCCACTACCTATATAGTAACCTATAGTATACAGTCTGGATCTGGATTCTGGGTGTTCTTTTAGATACAAAAGATCATATGAAAAGCTCTTGACTTCGTCGAGAACTGAATCAAAGATCCAGAAATTATACAATAGTAAGATTTCGTGTCGGCTGTCTTTCTACTTACAACAACCACTACTGGTCGTTAGCTTGTCCTTATCCAAAAGAAGATAAAAAATCGAGTATTTTTATGCAACCTTTAGAGAAGTCACTTGAAATTCTATCAAAGCGTATGAAAGAATATTCGACAGCTGATTAATGGTGAGTGATCGTGTCGTGAGTGTTTAATCATCTTCAACGTACACCGTACATCAAGCCACAGTAAAGAAGCTCGGATGGAACTAGTGAAAAACTGTACTTAACACTTAACACATTTTAAAAATATCCATCTGGCTATTCTTCGTACTTGTGCATTGTGTGTCAATCTTCCCTACATTTTTTCGTAAAAAAGAGTAATAGAAAATTCCAATTTTGAGAAAACGTTCTTTCAAGAATTTTGTAAAATATCCTGTGTTTCATGAACTAATTTTGATAAATGCCAGTTTCAGATTTTGCCCAGGTTACAAAACCACGAAAATTTCAGTGAAAATTTGTAGAGTTAAGCAGTTTGTTTAAGAATTCTATGCTGTCATCCGTATTCTTTAGATCAAAGAACGCAGTTGCTTCAGGCTTAGTCATTACATAGGAGAACTATTAATTTAGTTCATACGTCAAATCTCCCTAATAGGCTTTAAATCTAAATTAAATACTAAGTTCAAACAATACAAACAATGAAATCATTGTTGACGCCATTTGGACATTGATTATTGAGTACGTTAAATGTTTTTCAGTTCGTCCATTGTATAAAATTGGTATTCTGTGGATGATGCATTGTGGTATGAATTAATCCTTGTTTTACTCTTCTCTCTTTAAATTCGATACCTTGGTTCATATACATGTACCTGTGTACATTGTACATGCATATGTGTGTTAGCATCAACTTTTTTACAAGTAGTGTGGGCATAGATGCGAAAACTAAGAAGAGATTATTATGTGAGCGGTTATATGTACGTGCATAATATGTGTGTACAAATGTTACATATTATATTTGCCATATACAGACAACCCACCGTACAATTCTCTGGACTAAACTAAACAGTCAATAGTAAGTTACCCAGAGCATCGCACAGCAACCATGTACATTGTATGAAATAATATGATATTGTTACATATGCTGTATGATAGAACTATGTACATAAAATAAACAGGTCTACCTACAGGATGAAGTGTGCATGCAGTGTATATAACAATACATATGCCTACATATAATATGTTGATATCGTGAATTGTACTTCTGCAAAAGGCATAAAAGCGTCCATGATGATGATGATAAACTAGCGATGAGACGGGAAACTTAAAATCCACATGGATATACAAATATATATGTGTAAGCACAATATTATACCGAATAGATGTGCCCATAGCCACGATTCAACGCACGGTTACGAATACGTGTGTGTATGGTGTATGATATGACGGCAATAGTTGCAACTTTACGTTTACGCCTAACCTTGATTTTGCTAACAATTTTCGTTGAACGCTGTACATATTAGATGTATAATAAATACCTATACAATATAGTGTATAGCGTAGGACAGAACACAGAGGTTTTTCACTCTTTCAAGCTCCGAGCTATGTGAATATTTTTGCAGTCTCGTCCTCCTCATGTTTTGCTTCTTTCTTGCTTCCACTACTATGGAGTTGAGTCGAGTTTTTGACGTTTCAGCTTGGAATTTACGATTTACACACTTTAATTCATCCTGGTACAGCTAAAAAACAAAGTGCAATTTATACAATTACAATACAATACAAATAAAATTTAAAGTTCACAGATCCGTGAGTGTTATATATGTATAGGTGTATAGTGCTTGTGCCGGCGTTCTTCATCTTATCTCGGAGTGTGTGATAGTGATACATACATAGTTATATACGTATAGATATTTGCAGAATTTAAAGCTTAAAGTATCAGTGTAGTTAATTTTTTTTAGATTATTTGCATTTTTTCAACAGCTTGTACTCTTCCCCGTGAAACATTCAGTGACAATAAGTGAACTTTTGTGCCAATATAAATATTTAATGTCAGCTGTCTGTTCATCGGTAAAATTCACTAACCATGTTACACAAGGATTGAAAGTGTTAGGAGTTAGTGTTTGAAGAAGAAAAAGCCAATAGGCTTGGAATGAAGATATTATATACATACCCACAAAAGTTTGATTTCATTTAAAGTGAAAAAATAAAATCTTTAGCAACATTTGAATGATATTCCATATCGACTTAATTACCAAGTAAGTTGTGCAAAATGAGCTCAAAACCTTTAGCAGGTAAGGGGTCCAATGAGCCCTACCTGGAGATTTTAGTGCAGCCTCAATCCAAGTTTCGATTTCGATATAAATCGGAAATGACTGGAAAACATGGAAGTCTACTCGGCGTTTGTTCATCTTCAACTTCCACGTCCACGTCCACGCCTAGCAGTTGTAGTTCTTGTACGTTGTCCCCTCCACATTTCCTTCCACCGGACAAGAACAGTGCAGTCATTCAAAGTTTTCAGAGCAACTTTAGTGTAAATAATTTGAATCAACCGGGATCATCATTATCCTTAAGAATGGGATCTAGTGCTCAACATCTTAGCAGTAAGGTTACTCACAGTGCGAGTGGTATATCCTCAGGCTCAATTCAAAATATACCGGTGCCGGTCAGGATGGGAACATCCCCGACAATGAGCAGCAACGTTAGTTGTACTAGTTGTAGTAGCAGTGGTAGTGTTAGTGTTAGTCAGGGCATTTGTGAAAAATCTTTGGAGTCTACTAATACAGACTTTACGACTTATGGTGCCAATTCAACGCCCTGCAATGGATCAAAAATATATCCAACCGTTAAGGTGAATATTTTGCTTATGTTGTATAAATACAACGGCTTACATTACCATGGAAATGATATTTACGCATACGTATGTGTTACATCTAAAATCTATTCCAAAATTTGCTCGCCTGTATGCAATCGTAAGTGAAAAATACATACTGTGAGGTATATGCTAGCGTTAGGTGATGATGCTAATGAGTCATGACGTATATTTTACTTAGCAGTTCAGCTTTATATGCTTATGTATATTAATACTAACCTTGTACACTTACTTCCCAGTCATTGGAATTTCTACCTTTATGATGCATAGGATGAATTCCCACTGTATCATAAGAAGAAAAGGTTTTTTGTGTGACGTATATGAACTATGTACATATGTATGTGCATGACATTACAAGCCATGATAGAGCATACTTACTGCTCACGTTTAAAAGACAAATGTTAAAATGTATAATACTTTTCTGTCTGAATATAGATACAGGATACTTACATGAAAGTTCCTTGCATTCCGCTTGTAATACTTGTAAACTGGTATTATATCTATTTAATTTATCACCCCTGGTTAACTTAAGGTGCTTGGTGTAAATTTCCTTTAAAAAATTAACCAAAGCTCACAATCAAATTGTATGAAAATTAGTGTACACATGTAGATTCTCCGTGGTTGATTTAATCACAAATACAGAGTATAATATGTGATATGTACATATCATATAGTTTACAGAGTACACATATGATTGTCCAACACATGTTATTTTTTAAGTGTCGTGTATGATATTTTGCATGCTTAAGATTTG
The DNA here is from genome assembly GCA_034698285.1 of Sminthurinus bimaculatus. Lineage (NCBI taxonomy): Eukaryota > Metazoa > Arthropoda > Collembola > Symphypleona > Katiannidae > Sminthurinus > Sminthurinus bimaculatus. The sequence goes on from JAQIVE010001151.1 coordinate 10,560, forward strand.
CTCATGTGGGCACGCACACTGCATGTATATCGCATGTATCATATCTTTTCTACGTACATCTAGTAACATGAGCAAAAATACACATAAATAATCATATTATGAGAATTTCAATTAGTCAACATAAAATCCTCATGGGCATAATCATAATGATCATTCTGTGCGTCAGGCCATTTTTTCCCCGGTTGAACAAAAACTGACAGAAAAGGATTTTTGTTCAGACTAATTAGCTGTGAGCTATCGTGCTGTGTCATACATTGTTCGATTTCCAATATTCAGTATGAACGGGCTCTTTGTACTGAGATACATGTTGGTATGAACTTTAACTTGCCAGGTTTAGATAGGTAGAATCTCTTGGTCAGCTTTAGTCAGTTTGCTCGACTAATCTCAATGTCAATGATGTTGTTAGCTGTGGTGAGAGCTCGTGTGTTTGTCTGGTTAATATTGCGTACTTTCTACTTGTCGTTTTAATGTGTAATTGATGATGGTCCTATTTAAACAATAAGTTAAAAAATCTGCCAGCATCATTGTATCTTCGCATCTGTAGAATAGAATCTACATCCAGAAAGTGTGGAAAATTTTTATCATTTCTTTTCATTCCCTTATCATTTTTGAAATTCTTGTTGTTTTATTTGTTCAGTGTCCATTAGCTTGCTTTTCCCGTCTTTTATGCAGAAATTCCCAGGAAATATTCTCGAGCATCTTCTTACTACATATATATTATATGTACTTCTGTGTAGTGGTAATATGTAGTGTACAGTAGCCTCTATAATGTGTAACATAAAATACACCGGACATTATTTCATTCCGGATGTAAATCACATCTGGGTGGCGGGCAAAACACTCTCAATATGCGGCTACGCTTTGAAGTGCATGGTTTTATGCGTTATATATTTGGTCGACAAAACACAATACACAACTGTCAGTTTGTATACTACAAAGTATAAAAACTTCAAGATATCAAGGGCAAGAAAAAAACAAAACAACTGGCCAATATACTGATTCCTGAGTGCACATCTGAAAACGTATACACATGAGGTCTATCGCAAACAATACCACGAAGTATAACCCGTTTGACCTCCAGAGTTTGAAACAGTTAGCGTGAGGCGAGGTATGTAGTCATTCTTCGTCAATTTTGTTCTGGCTTGAGATGCGAGGGGCCGCGTGCTTGTGCACCGAGATGTTCTGACCTCCAGAGGTCAGAGGCCTTAAGTGCTTACGAATCACATTGAAGTCTTTCTGCGCTAGTTTTAAGCTGCGATAAAGGGGAAATACTAGATGGTTTGCTGATATTTTTTTTGCTGTATACATACTTACCTATTGATGCATATAGGCTGCCTGGAAAAACTAGGTATTATGTCTACTACCTATCTATATATTGTAGTTAGTTTGTGTAGTTTAGTCGCCTGTATACAAATCGACAGCAGTAAGCATACCACAGATTTAATGCAGCATGTACGTGTACGTATGACAATATACAATAAATACAGACTTGGAATACCATGCATATTGAATAATGCTCATTAACTAACTGCATTTACACCTACCTGTTTTTCTGCTAAAAAGGATTTCCCCACGTATTTTGCTTGCATGAGAAAAACGACTGGTAAATCCTGAGTATGTCTATGTGTATGTGTTTCAAATTACAAATGAGTAAAAAATATCTTATATTACACATTTTTTCTTGAAGCTGGACATTGATTTCTTGCACTTTCGACAGCAAGTCTGTACAAAGCATAGGCTGTGAATTTTTCCTCGTTTCCTTGTTATGCTAGTTTACAAGTGAATAATAATAATAATACTTTATAATTCCACCACAATACATTACGTACTGTATATTATGCTCACAATAAAAGTGCTCACTTGTGTGTGTGCGTGTGTGTGTGTGCATGTGTGAGTCTGCGTATGTATTTAATTGTGTATCAATACAACATGTATAATGTATATAAACAGTAAGTAGTTATCCAAGCTACAAGTTTAAGTCCCTCATCGAACTTCAAACTCTTCGACGGAGTTCTCGATTGAATGTTAATTTGGATTTGCTGTTTTTCAACTGATTAAATAAAAGAAACTATTTTTTCGTTTTAATATTCTACTTCTCTCTTCTGCCATTTACTTAAGATTATGAGCACTGTAAATTTGTTAATCCAGTCTGTTTATTTCAGCCCTCTACAGTGTGCGATGCAATTATCAGCACTGCATGGAGTAAAAATTCTGAATAATTGACAAAGCAAGAGAACGACATTGTTAACACGTAGGACGTCAGTGTGTATGTGCCGCACTTATTTTATGTAGACTGTATGGAATAACTAAAGAATACCTAGGAAAATCTGTATTACAAATACGCGCATAAATAACTAAAATACATGGAAAAGAAAACTGGGAATTTCCCCCTTTCGTCTTTGTCATGCAAGTTAACAAATAAATGGTTGAGCCGACACTGCTTGCTGTCGAATCTTTCGTCTTCAATTTTTCACGGACCAGGAACAGAGTTCTAAGCTCGCTAAGTACCTAATATTTCCTTTTTTTCTATATTTGTACGACAACACAAAGCCAAACTTAAAGTGTTTTTCTTAAACAACAAGGGAGAAACGAATGTATGTACATTGAGAGAAAATGAAAGTTGGATGTGACTTCAGTAGTTCCACATTTTTGTTTACACCTGTTTCCCAAGTTCTACTCGGTTGCATGCATTCATTGAAGTAATGTGACATTGGTTGCTATTTGATAGTTTTAAAACTTTCGAGCTGACACAAGTATTAAACAATAAACACATTTTAAGATTGTCATTTTCGTAACATCCTCTCGTATAGTCTTTAACAAGACATCCTCTTCAAAGTAAAAGTAAAGACAATTGTAATAAACAGCAATAATTAGGTTTCTGGATATTTCTGGGACTTTGTGCACGCACTAAATGTGTGACTTACGGTTTCGACATGATATATGTAGGTTGAAGTGTCTAGAGCCAAATAATGAAACTCCTAGAATCTTCACCATTAAAATTATTTTATACTCATTACTTTTGTCTACATATCAGGAATCAGGATGCTTATTGACTTGGAAACAGTCTCTGCAACTTGAATTTGCATGATCGATGGCTCGCGTGATTCGCATATAGCACTGCATAATATTTATATATACGCATAATACTGTCGTTTGCAATCTAACATTTCCCTTGGCAAAACGACCAAATAACTTAAATTCCCTAGAAATTATAAGAAATTTTAGCTTTTCAGTCGGTCAGCCATGGGAAAAGTTAGGTTATAAAGCACAGTGCGTAGTTTACATAATATGCCTAGATTGAATGCTGGAAACATTCTTAATGCTCATTTTTATCACTAAATATCTTCAAAGCCCATGAAACATTGTACATTGTACAACATACTCATACAAATAGACACACAAAAGACAATACTGCATGGGCACATAACATGGGCCAAGAAATATCCTAGCAACCATACTATTTCGGGCCTATATGTATGTTACCTTTCAAGTCGGTATGGCAATGTTTGTAAAAAATGTAACATAAACACCGAAGTATGTAGTAAAATGGCATTAATTATGATGGTATTTACTGTTTTTTTAACACATTCTTTCTAGAGCTTTTCAAAACATATCATTGCATTGGAAAGTGGAATGGATAATGGAGCATGTAGTTTATATTAGTTCATTCTAGACTAGTAATGCGTCGTAAATTATGAAAAAGTCTAGTAAATACGTTATGTAACATTATGCAAGCGTCTATTACTGTTGTATAGTGGTGAGACAGCATGTTAAATCGATCATGTAGATCTCATACATGCTGCACGAATTATCCAATTATCTAATTAGCCAGGAATGTTCAATGGTCACTTGAAATAGGTTTTGGGTTTCCCAATCTCAGACCAATATACGAATATACGAGCTTATACGAATATATATAATATTGCATTTGCATTACGTGGTATTATGTCCTATGAGTTGTGTGTAATGGATATTTATGCACAATTAAGATTTCAAGCAAAATTGTTCTAGTTGTTCTTGCATGGAAGAAAAAATGAAAATGGAAAACAAGGAATAAAGGGGATTTCCCATCTTTCCATATTCTATCAAGTGTGTATCCCATGCTGCATAATATTCGAGCATCATGCCATCAACTAAATAATATATAAAGACTCATGTCGTTGTAAATAATATACATAGATTTTGCATACATATTATATTCACACCACATTGTCCACGAGCATAATATATAAGTTTCGCCATCGTGATTACATAGTTTTCATTTCCGTAGATGCACTGAAATCTATATATATGTATAGACAGAAGTTATACATTTAAATCTTTGTCACTATTAGTGCTGGCACTGGTTTTTCAATTTTAAATTTTGCAAGGAGCTTTTGTATTGTGAATGTCTATGGTGCATTTGTGGAAAGATAATGCAAAATTAATAGGTATTGGGTATATTTATGCATCCACGCTTCTTCTCCCTATCGACTATCGATTACCTTAATTTATACTTGGGAAAAATGTGATTGTTATAGTTAATGCAGGGAAGATTGAGAAAAACAGTGGAATAGCTTAAAAAATCGTACTACTATATTTTTGTATTTGAGAAAAATAATATACAGTTAATTTATGTAAGTCACAAAGTAATAGCCAATCATTAAGCTATTCCTATCCATATTTACCTATCTAACATCTAACGTTATGTATCTAATGTGTATCTATGTATGTATGTGCTATAGAATTGGCTATTCATTCCAAATGAATATGTATCTATGAGAAATCATGTTCTTGTGTAAGGGTACATTTATTCTACAGCTAATAAATAATAAATAACATTGTGTTTAATCAACCTTGGCTTTGATATCAGCAGAGTTCAGTCACACACACACACACAGTACAGACAACCATTTTTGTATGTACTGTGTAGCCTTTCTTATGTTGAAACTGGGTTTTTACTCCCATAAATAAACAAATTGAAGTCACATGAAATGAAATGAACTACATTTATGTAATGTGTGTGCATATCTATGTACATGCACAATGCACACTCATATATACGGATGTGTGCTGCAGCAGCAAGTTAATGTTAAATGGACTGCGCCGTTTAGAAAATCCAGAGCTTATATATATTGTCTCTCACTTACAGCTTACAATTAATACGTGACAAAAGTAAAAGCACAAAACTAGATTCAGGCAGTTTCAATGGGAGGTTGATAGTATTTCATAAACTACGGTAGAAACTTGCATGACTCTACATTGTACTATCGGTATGGTGATGCGCGTTGTATTTTTTAATATACATATTCATTATCTAAAATGTAAGAAATATTGAAACCTTGTAATAAAAAATTAATAGCTCAGTGGAATGGATCATCTAGATTACATTATATTACCTATACCTACATACATACATGGAAATCACACATCAGAATAAGAGCTTCCATTACACTATATCAAATATTATATTCATTTAGTCGGTGAACATTTTAAATTGTAATATTTTGGTTTTTCGTTATCTAGAACATGGTTTATCTTTGATAAAAATCATTTGATGCAGTTATAAATTGTAAATTTACGTTGAAATGCAGTCTGCAGAGTATGCAAGTTTCAGTCTAGGCCTGCGTTAATACTGTCAAAGCATACAAAATGCAAACTAATATCCTGCTATGAACTATGAACCATACAAAGTACAAGGAGCAATCTATGAACTATATGAACGCTTTTATGTACCTTTGTTTTGCTAAAACACATATGTTTTTTTCTTAATATTTCAGCTGCACAACTTCAACGGCGAAGCAATAATTCGTTGCTCTCTAGTAAATGAAGCACCACCACACAATCCTCATCCTCATATACTAGAAATGAGTAGACTACTTGGAAGTTCGACTGACAGTTCTTCGAGTGACTCAACGGGTTTTGCCAAAAAGCTTCCTATAGAAATCCCCGTTTCCTCAGACACAAAGCACATTGTTGTGTAAGTATACAATCATAACCTAATACCTATACTTTTTATGTACAACAGACAATGCGCATACCTCTAACATACACATAATATGTGTAACGTATCATATTATGATGTATTTAACTTTGAGACAGGAAAAAACTATTTAGTTATGAATTTTTACGAATATGGTTTCTTCAAGAATGTGCTGCAGGCAAAACCATTTATTACATCATCTGTATCTGTGTGAATAAGCTTATGGTTTAAGTACCTAGATACCTTTGCATTTGACTATTTTACTTTGACAGTTCACAGCTCATACTGATGTGTTGTCAAACCTATACTTACACCCATGTACTTTGGTAATAATAATTGCTTTGCACATTTCCTGTACATGTTTTTTTGTCTCTTTATTTCTTCAAAAAGATTTCAAGGTTTGAATATCATCTATACGGGAAAGAAGGAGATGAGGAACGTTCTAGCCGATAAACTGTCTCAGTTACAGGAAGGAGATAAGAGAAAGATTCCCGGAAAGATCGAGGATCAACTCGACAGCTGGTCTAGCACAGTTAATTTGAATACAGTCTGCCTTTACTTTGAAGCCTTTGTCCAACAGCAATCACAGCCATTGGCGTCAGAATCAAGTGCAGTCGACGCCACACCGCTCAGCACGACCAAGTCTGACAACCGTAATTTTTCCGATAGAGATAGCGGGAAATTAGTGCCTATTTGCAGTGCCGTCGTATCCAAAGCCATCCACCATAATAGTTAGTCAATTTTCCTTATTATTTCAAAATTATGTATGGTCACTTTTACAATCCTAATAACATTGTTTTATACGTGGTGAAAACATATTATTGTAACGTATGAGTAGCAAGTACCTGTAGACTATCTATTTATATAAACAGTGAAAGAAGAGGAGAAAACAAATCTAATAAGAATAATTAAGGCTTATATTATATTATGCACTCTTTTTTATCTGTGGTATTATGTTTCTTTGTGTATATTACGTAATCTGAGTGTGTGTATATACAATATGTGTATCGTATAGTGTATGTATGTATACATACACACACTATACGATGTACATTCATATTATAATAGTTAATAGCAGCAATTATAATAATATTTAGTGATTTAATATGTTTATGACATGTATAACAAACAGTGTCTTATTTATTTGTGTCTTTTATTTTGTATGTATTTATATAGAAAGTACGCAAACAGGAGATTTGAGGATAGTTCGTATTGACAAGCACTGCAGTTCATGCTTAGGAGGAGAAGAAATTTTTTTACTTGTGGAAAAAATAGATAAACGTAAGCTAAGCGGGTTTTACGCTCGATAAGTTAAAGCTAATTAATAGTACACAAAATTGCATGGGACTTTCCCGACTCTCAGAATTACATATGATATGTATATTGTATATTATTGTGAATTGTACAGTAGAAATGCTCGTGTTCTATATATCGCTGAATTGTGTGTTCTCCATGCAACTTTACTATACTTTACAAATTACAATATTATTATTATTATACCTATACTACTGCTATAGTATACTGGGAATAGCGTATGGAAAAATCGTAAACAAGTCACACACCAACGTTTATCTTGTACTGATTTGAATGCACATTTCAAATGTACGGTATTTCTTGTGTGTGTGTCATTCATCTATGGAATCTGTCATGCTCTCGGCATATGTTACATACATATTAAATACGAGTAATGAGTAAGTAGTAAGTATACACATAAAATATACAGAGATCTATCTGTTTATCCGTGTTCTTGTGCTCTGGCTGTGTGCTCTCACAATGAAACTGCTGTCAGTATTTTTGATTCCACGACATAATGATATGGATAAATGATACAACAATTTGGCTTTTCTCTCTTTTTCTTTTATATTTCTATACTTATGCACCTGTCTAATGAGAAGCGTGATGGAACCGCCTTCATTCCATATACACATATGAAGGAGAAAGATAAAAATTATAGCAATTAGCTTGTTCCTTTGTTCTCATGTATTTTTGTAATTTTCATGCTATTCGTATGCTTTTACATTTTACACATATCATACAATGTACATTTGTATGCATTTGTTATGCCCGTGCTACAGGTTTTTATTTCGTGACAATTATTACTCACTTCATTCCTCTTCTAGAATCGATCTTCTTCCTTCTTCCCTCCCTCACATTTAAATGTACTGTATATTCCAAACCTTAGACAGTGTCATATGGCTCATTTTAATAGTTTCCTCCTATAAGTGTCACATATATACCTACATAATACATACATACACACACGATAATCATAATTATTATAATTATTATTGGTGCAGTAATAGTGTATCAAGTATCTATTATGACACTTGATATTTCAGGCACAAGCAGAAGAAGCAGAGGTAGAACAAGGAACAATAAGAGCAAGTAACTTGATCTATAACTCCATTTAATCATTCAGACTCAAGCAACAAGTCGATATCAATCTCATCTCGCCTTCTTCTCTTACACAATTATAAACAGATAATTTCATTCAACCTTTTTATTTATTAGTCAAAGTCAATTATTTTATGCTATTTAGTTGTACGTTTTATGCAATCATCATCATATATCACATTGTGGATTGTGGAATTCAAGTTCAAGTCTATTGATTGTTTGTCAAGAAATATTATTTATATTATTAAGTAGTTGGTTACAACATCAAAGAAATCCCAAAATTCAATCCAATAAAAATTGGTTCACAATAAAAACAAAAACTTCTTGGAGCCTTTCATTAGAAAATTTACGTGCGTGAAATGTGAGACAAGAAGTGACAAACAAAACTACACAATACATAAAATATACATAAAGTGTGTAATACAATTATTTCATATTAAGCATATTCGCGTGTTTCCCTGATATGTAATACTAATACTATGTTTAAGGAAAAATAAATTTGATTTGATAATTGATCCGTAATGTATCATATCATATCGTATAAGAAGTTCATAAACCAATACATAAAAGAAAGCATGTGAATATACTTACACACACGTATAAATTACACATACAAAATACAAGAACGGACATACAAAAAACTTAACTTCTGATCCTCAATCCTCAAAACAAAGACAAAGTAATGGTCAAAAATGTTAAAGTGGTTGTTTTTTGTTTTATTTCGGCTTCCTTTTAGATAATATCCAAGTCAAGTTTTATCAAGAAAATGAAAAGGGTGTCGAAATTTGGAAGTCATACGGAAAGTTTTCCAAACTAGATGTTCATCATCAGTACTGCATTGTGTTCAAGTAAGCTCTCATTTTCATTTTCAACTTTTAATTTCACAGTACACATTAATGTTATGCATACATTGACATTATTGATTAGAAAATTACAAAATTCTGTTTGATGTCCGTGGGGGAAAATCAGTATGCTTGATATCAAAAGAGATTACGTCATGTTAAGTTTTGATCAGGGATCCGAGTACAATCCAAGAAAAACGGTGACGTGTTACTGTGTGTATTTATGTTAGTTTGGTCACCTTGCATTGAGTTAGGTCATAAAGAATAGTACCTATATATAGTAAATGCGATGGATTATAAATGATGGACAGCTGAATCAACTTATGTATAATAATCTAACTAATAAGATCGCTATATCGCGGTGCCTCAATTGGGATGTACCATGTAAAATGCAGTTATTTGACCCCTAAGCTTTGTCGTTTCCCCGTATTAAATGTCATATTTTGAAATGGTAAATGTAAATCCCCTCTTTACAAAATTTCCGATTCTCCGTTACCAATCTTTAGAAGTGGTCTGTACTTTAGGATCAAATTTAAAATAAACATCTAGGTCTAATGCTAAAGACCCTGCTTTAGTCCGGTCGTAGACGGGCTCTGTGTATTTCCTTGCAACTTTTACTTAACATCATAAATTACTATTCCACGAAAATTCCACTTAAATCTTTCAAAGGATTTCATTGAAACGTATTGTATTTATGTAAAAAAATCTTTGGGAATTTATTAGATTTGATTTTCTCAAGAACGTAATAAAAATATGTAAAGTATCGGCAACCTTTAGAGAAAGGGGTAGAGAGGGAGATTAGGAAAACAAAAGCTGAGTGAAAATCCAGGATGTAGAAAACGAATTTAAGTGCACGATATGATTTGATACGGCGTGTTTATAATGTTGATGGAGGGCATGTGAGATGAGAGGTGTGTAACAAAAAAAGACATGTTTAACTTAGGACTCCAACTTTTTCAATGAATACATAACTAAATCGCACGAATAATCACAATAGACAGGCACTACATATTCTGTACTTTTACAGTTATGGTTGTGAAATTCATTCATTCGAGCGAGCTAATATAATCAGTCAGTAAATGGGGAAAAATCCACAGTACGCGGTTCCTCGTTGGTTGGTTGTACTCTGTTACTTTTACGTTTAATACTGAGACTGGCCAGTACGTGAGAGGTGAGAGTGACGCGTTTTTGCGAGAGTGAGAGAGAGGACTGGGAAATACCTGTCAGTTAAATACTAAGCATTTAAGAGTCGAGAGTTTATGTTTTACAACATAATGGCTCAGGAAGATTTGTAATTGTACGATAGTAATAATAATGCACATGTGTGTATATATGAATTTATGTGCAAAAAATACACAACATAATTCACCTATTTGCTTTTGTCCTGTATGTAGTATGTACAATCTACAGTGTACATAGTATGTTATATGTAATGTGCCTATGGAGCTCGAGTTCATATGTTACTAAAATTATTGATAATACATAATGAAAATCTCTTTCCCAAATCTGTATCGTGTTCGGAGTCACTGCCTAATTGTATCGTCTATACTGTATCGTATCGTATTCTATATGGTAGTTTAATGATTTAATGTAGTGTGTGTATAATGATATACAATATACGTAATACATAGTGTGGCAGCAGATAGGGAAAAGATAATGGAGCTGTCACACTATCGCTGCACACATGAGGCTCTAAGTACGACTTCGACACATTGTAATTGTAGGCATCAGTATAGATACATAGTTTGCTACTACCTTGCCATTTAGTTGGTTATAGTTGACCGTCAATACATTTATTATAATGGTAAAGTGAAGAAAGACGAATAATAATTAATATTTGTTCTCAATACTTTACTTTGAAAATATGTAGAACTCCGCCGTATCGTCACGCTGACATTGACTTTGAAGTTGACGTTTGTCTCCAGCTGGAAAGGTAAATTACTCAATACATATTCAAGTCTGCTACTTACTACTCATAATATTTGTGCTGGTTCAGTGAGTGAGTGATTTCATTCACAAATCAGACTTACTACCGCATACACAGTGAACAGGAAAAGGATTAAGAAAATAAATGTACCATTATTATCATTTTGTACTTTTAGACCATCTGACGGAGCTACGAGCCCACCCATCCCCTTTAAATACAAACCTATTGAAAGACGTGAGTGTTTTATACTAAAAACGTTTTACCAAAAGTTTTAGCAAAAGACTGTAGGGAAAAGTAAAAGAAAACCGGCATGTGGTACTAGTTACAGAAAGTGAAAAATGTTTATTGTTTGAATTTTGAAAGCTTAAGGTTTGCGATTTGTTTTCGTTTCGAATTTGGAACTTTGGAAAAGTGAAGTTTGAAGTCGGAGAGTCTGTTAAATTGTGTGTGCTTGTGTAAAAGGTTACTAAGTGAAAAAAATTCTATTATGGGTTTAAAATTAGTGAGGAAAATGCCAAAGCGGCAGACTCCACGAGGTGGTGAAAATTCTGGCGGACCTTCTTCATCGCCCGGTAGTTCGGGAACGGGAAGGCCGCCAAATAGTCCAGGAAGTGGTGGTGGACAAGGAAGTTCGTCCAGTAATAATTCACCTCAAAATAATCAAGGCGGCAATGTACCTTCATGTAAGTTTGATTTTTTACTTTTAATTTTACAAAACAAAGTGTAAGAAGTTACATACAAGATTTTGAGTTTTTTTTCAACTTGAGATAATTGACAATAGACACACACATCATACGTACATGTTTCTAATGATTAATACTCTATATTTAAACTATCTAGGTTCTCAATCAGTACGCCAAGGAAGCACGCAGAAATTTCCATGTGACACTACGCAATTGAATCTTGGAGAGCTTGGGAGCGTCGGAACTACTAATGTTGCATTTACAGCGGCCTTGAGTGTGGGTGAGGGACTACATAGTTGGGCAGAAACATCCAATTTTAATGTGTTACTTCATAAACTTCGTCATCTTCTTTGCCTCGTGGATGAAAATGGGGACAAGTAAGTTTTCCCATTTTACTTTACATAATGCGCAGTATATCACCAACAACTAACAAGTTATGCATTATTATACATTCTTGGTCTGACTTTAGACGCGTGTTTTTTATCACCACTTTTCTCTGATGAACTATACCTCTTACATAAACATGAACATGACAAATATATCTATCATGATGTATAATGTATAAATATGTTATATTACACAAATATACATAATTACTGACAGTGATAATCTAACGTGAGGCAATGTTTTTTTTTATCTAATTGGTCTTTGATTTTTTCTTTCTTTCTTTATGTGTAGTGCATTGCATGCAGCGATTTCCAATAAACAAAAAGAACCTTTCCTTCAAATTCTCAACATAATGACTTCGTCTCCAGATGTTTCCAGTGCACTGAATGAGCAAAATATACATAATGAAACTCCAATTTCGCTGGCCGTGTGTGCAAACTGCCCCGAATTCGTACAAGAACTGAGTGAGAGAAATGCGGACCTCACAATTCCCAACTTGGATGGAGATAACCCGATACATTTAGCAGTCAAAACCAACAATGTCCCTTGTTTAAGAGCTCTTCTCAGATCAAATAAAATCAACTCGGTTATTAATAGATTTAATTATTCAAGTAAGTCGAGCTTTTTTTATATAAAGCGTATGAATACATACATTTTATGAGTTAGAGCACCTTCAGTCTGTATTCTGGACACTTCTATGTAAGAACTAACAATCAGTCTACATTCTACAGATTATACATACATTAACTAGATATATATATATATATGTATATATTCAAGTAAAATGGCTAGTATTTTTCCTTAATTGCAGATATTTGATTATCAGAACATTATGACAAAGAGATAATATGCTAACCATTTTGACCTCTAGACGTCAGAACTTTGAAACAAAAAAAATGTTGTAGATTTAAATATAAAAATATTTTTCAGAATTGTTCGGGAGAAAATCAGAAAACCGTAAGCTAGGACTCAGGTCTGAACGAAATCAAGGCGAAATAAATTCTGCCTATCCTTCTGAAAATCAAACGACATAAAATACTGTCATACTTTTGAGAAACACGCAGTGTTTTGTACAAGTTTTACTAGGATGATTTTGTGCATTTTTGATGATGGAAATAAGTGTCATACATACGGCTGTAACTAAATAACTAAAGTATTTCACTAAAATTCAATAATATATCCTGTCTAATGTTTTAGTTCATAAGTTCACAAGTTAAGGACATGAACTAGGCATAGACTTACTAGCAAGTACTTTTATACAGACTGATGGTAGTTTAAATCATAATAGGGAGAGCTATGTAGGTATATCTATTACATCCGCTTATCGCATACTTACTCAAGTAATATCATGTGCAATGTACAATGTGCATGCTGAACGAGTTACTGTCGATTCTCAATAAAAGATTAAATAAATATGAGTTACTATTGTACTACTATTTTATGATTTCTTAATTTGTTCTGGAAATTTTTACAGGTATGACACCTCTACACTTATCAGTCGCTAATGGTTTTCTGGAAGCTACTGACATGATCTGTAGAGCAGGGGCCAGTTTAACCGTTCAAGAAGGTACCTTTGGAAGGACACCACTTCATTTAGCAGTAGAGAAAGGAAGTATTACAGCGACTATGTTATTAATTCAAGCTGTAAGTTGATTACAAACCAATGACAGTTATTATGACAGCTTTTATATTTATAAGTAAAACTACGTGTTAATTCCTGACTTTTTTCTAATAGCATATGCTATGTAAAATAATAAAATGAAAAAAAAACTGTGATTTCCGACAGGCTGGAGAGTCAGAACTTGCCAAAATAGGAAATATACAAAATTATAGAGGGGATACGCCACTCCACGTAAGGGTTTTATATAAATAACAAACAGCCCTTTAAAAAGACTATTTATTATTATTATCGAGCTCTATTAGTTTCATCATTAATTATTTACAGGTAGCAGCTAGTTCCGGTTTAGTCGCAATCTGTGCTATACTACTTTATTACGGGGCAAGTTGTACATATGTATCATAGGTATATAACACCATGTACTACAAACTGATTACTAATTTTATTGTAAATGAATTTATTCCTAATTAGGCTGATCCAACTGTTGAAAACTACATAAAAAAGGAAGTGGGTGATTCCGACCTGGATGAAATGAATGTAGGTCAAACTCCAATTGATGCAGCAGCTAATGAAGAGGTACACAATCTATAATCTATATCGATTGTAGATTTTATCTTTCTAAGATCTAAGTTGATACTTTGTATTTTTTGCAAAATGGTCAACTTGTACTTATTCAAAATTCAGTGCAATATACTTAATGTGAAGGTAATTTTTAACAACCTTATTTTGCTCCTTCCTATTTAAGGTATTAAAAACCCTATGCGGGAAAGTGGAAAGTTGGGAGAAGACTGTAAGAACCTGTTCTCAACTCCTGGATACGAGACTGGAAAAGGACAAGAAGGGATTTTCCCTTGATAGTCTACACATAGATAGTGGGATTGATATTAAAGATCAAGCAACTTATTCAAAATAAGACACAAAAGTCAAAATAATGCATCAAGTCGATGTTATTTACAAATATTATATGTTACATTATTACTTCTTAGAGTCATCATCATAAGCAAAAGTAATAATATTATTACATGCATACATACAAACTTGTCCTGAACATATTTACCCTGTTTAGGCTTTAACTTGAACCACATGCGTATTATTATTGTTAATTGTAAGTAGCCAAATGTGAAATACTTTAATTTAAATTATCAGTTGTTTTTTTTTCCTCATTGCATATTATATTTAAATAATATATTTAAGCTTAATGCGTAATGTGTACACTATACTTACACATTACCCAAACTTACACGCGTATACTACACAAACTTTGCCAATGTAAATACGTGATAATAGATGTAATAGATAATAAATGTAAGTAGTATGTAGTTTATTTATATAGATTTACTTACCGATTACCGATGTAACTTTATGCTCAAGTGATATATTATAGACCTGATAAGAAAAAAGAATACACTATTATACCAATAGTACGATAAAGAACGAAAAAATGAATAAATTACAAATACTATTGTTCACTTACTTAATTCCTAATTGCAATTTGCAATGAGATTAATTAATATTTAATATTACGAGTTCTGCATTTTGCATAATATTTTCATTTTCTCAAGTTTTACTTATGAAAGCAACAGTGTGTATATAATATACACGTTATACATAGTAAATACATACTTACTGTGTATTTAAGTATGTACGTTATAGGTTTTATAGCACTCTCAGGCTGACTGAGAGGGCTTTTTTTCCTTTGCGTTTTTGCGTTTTTGAACGATCGAACCCGCGAATATAGGTTCTGTTTTCCTTTTCAACGGTCGAAAAAATTTCTCGCTTTGGTTTTTTGCTTTTTGACATTGTTCTGTGGTGAAGGTGTTTCCTCTGTTGACTAAAACATAATAAACTTGTATGTATTTTGCATTTACTTAAATACTCAAAAGACGATTAATATAATATTATACTCATTTGAATTTATTGTAGTTTAACTGTGGTGTGAGTTAAGAGTTTAAATGTGCCGTTAATTACTTATTTAAGTTAGCAGGATGTATATCCACAACGTAAAGTTAAAATGTACAATTCCTATTACGTGTGTACAAACTAAATAGTACCAGAACATAAACAATAAACTGTAATAATTTGTTACCCTTCGATAGTAATTTTTGTAATCATGTCAAAGTCACATAACACCACATTTTCACCACACTCCGTGGTACCAGAATCCCCTCATGTGTATATCCTCACACCTCGAACTAATAAAAATCCAGTGAACACATCAATAGCTGAGGAAGATTCATCTGTGCTCGAAGCGGAGAGGAAGTCTAAGGAAGACTTGGAAGGAGAACTGTCATCCCTTCGTCATAAGCTACATTGTATGCAAGTGTATCAAAATGATATTATTGAAGAGTTAACCTCATCACAAGAAGAGAATAAAATATTAAGTAGAAAATTAGAAGACGTTATCAAAGGGAAATTTAAAGAGACCTCTGATCACTATCAAACCTTAAATGGCAGTTTAAAAATTGACGGATGTTCTTCTCCTGGCCTTTGTGGAAGTCCCTCGATTCAATTAAATATGGACCTAGCAGAATTAAATGAGCAGGTTAGAAAGGCAAAGGAAAATCTACGACTTTTAGAGGATAAAAATTATGAATATATACAAAGAATTGACGAGATTGGTGAGGAGAAGAATAGAAATGACGACGCTTTGAAGAGGTATAGAGAAGACATGAAAGCATTGAAAGACGAGGTGTGTCAACTTATGGACGAAAAAAACTCATTGTTGTCAACACTAAAAGAACGGGACAATGTCATTGAATCATTACAACAGCACGTTTTTCAACTCAAAGAAATGGTGGATGAGAAAAAACATGAAAATAGTTTCGGGAAGGGTGACGCACTCGGCAAATATTTTTGTCCAAATAGAACTTTAAATGCTTCGATTAGTTTTGAGGAAGAACACTTGAATTTGGGGGCCGAAGTTGTCGATGTCCAGTTG
>JAQIVE010001152.1:0-27306 GCA_034698285.1 Sminthurinus bimaculatus
AACCAAATGCACATCATGTCAATCTCATCAAATCTCATGAACTTTTGATCAAAGTTGATCGGATATTTTTTAAAGGGAGGTTGTTTTATCCCAACCCAATGTGTACAATGTACAATATATCGTATTCATAAATGCCAGTTTTTGGGATAAAACAAAAAACTGCAAGTCAATCGATGTGTACTAGGCTTGAAATTGAGAATAATACAAAGAAAGACAATATGATATGATACGATAGAAGATCATATGATATAATACCATAGCAGGATGGCAACAGCAGGATGCTTTTGATTAAGTTTAAATATTGACTTGCTCATAAAAACACACATTTATTTTCCTTGTTTTAGCCTTAGTTTTTATATTTTTGTTCTTGTTCTAGTTTATCATTCAGCGTTCTGCCATTCACTCCTCTCCTCATTTACTTGATAACTCGAAGGTTCGGTGGCCTCAAGCTTCAGTAGGCATAGATACTTTACAAATTAATTCCGACTTGTTTATTTATGCATACATAATGTAGAACGAGGGTTTTAAATTACTCAATTTTCAAACTCCACACACAGAGATACACAAACAGTATTTTCAGAAACTTGCTGCTTCGATGTATCGATGACTAGGCCAAACTACACAAAGACAAAACACTAACCTTAGTCAAATCTTTTAATTTTGTAAACAGATTCTATTCACAACGCAAGTAAAATCTCTTAAATTTAACATACAGGCGGAAATATCTCTACAAGTTTTCTATATATGTTTGTTTGTACAGCTTCGAAAATGTACCAAAATGGATAGTAATAATTTATAATGAATTTGTAATTCTTGAAACATTTAAAACTTCAACCCAATTCTGCAAGAATCCTGAAAACAGCCTCCCAGCTCACAATCTGTAATTCAATATGCAAGTACCTTGCTCCACTTTCTATGTATGTAGATTGATTTTGAATAAACTTTGCATACTGTGCTTAGTACGCAAATTTAACCGATTAATCGACTATTTAAATAGGGACTGATTGCGGCACTGCCTGCACATTGCACATGGCCATTGTTTTTATTCAAAATGACGAAGACATGGAAAATACAAAATAAAGGAATATCAAACTTTAGTAAGGACAAAGAAAAACTGTTTGCTTGCATACAAATGCAGATAAAGCCCGCGAGCTAAAGAGATAGGAGTGCGAAAAAATCTATGCACTGCATAATATACACAACAATGTAAAAATATGAAGTAATAAACTCATGGGATGAAAAGGAAGGGACATTGAGAAAATGGGAACTTTCCTCTTATAAATATTTATCATGCTTAAAATAGTCATAGTTTGCTGGGAGGACATCACATGAAATCTCAGAGAAGAAAGGAGGAACAAAAATCTTATTCTCTCTCTCTCGAGATTTCCTCCCATCGACTAAACTGAAGTTCATAATTCAAAAGTTGATCTCTGATGTGGCAACTCCTATTTGAAGAGTACATATGTATAATGTATATACATCGTCCTGCATATTGCACAGTGTATTATAAAGGAGCCTTGACAACACAATACAATGCCACATGTATGTACAATGAAACTAGAACTAGTGCAGTGAGCTGAACTGAATGTTGAACTGCTCAGCATCAAAACGTCAAGTGCTGGCCTTAATTCCTACAAATTAAATTTTCGACTTGGAGAAACTGGAGAAAAAGAAAGAAGAAAGAGAGTGCGAGGAAGATTGAAAGAGTTGAGAATGAGACACAAGGCTCTAACAAGAAACATTAGTTTCCTTTCTCGACAAAGTAAAAGGAGTATACATACATACATACAAATATGTATAAAGCCTAATTTACTCGAAGGCCCCTTTTCTCCGTTATTATTTTCCCGAGAAACCAACTACACATACACAATGAGGGCTAGAGAGAAAGAAAGAAGCTGTAGAAAAAAGTTTCGTTCAAAACATTATTGCATTTGCACATGAAAGGGGAACAGTAAAGGAAAAACTTGCTCGCAATCATCTCCCACAGATGAAGGAGAAAAAATCACTTAAACTCATCTCTATATATTTAATGCATTATGTGTTTCGTTTCCCTACACACACACAACCGTACAAAGGTTACACATGCATATAAATATGCACATGGTTGAGAAACTTGTGTGTGGAGAAAAGTGAGGCCGTAAAAACTAGTGCTATCTGCACTTGTCTGATTTCTCTCTCCATCTCTCTGTCTCTATCTGCAAAGTTGCTCAACTTTCTATACATCTAGCCACATAAAAACCCCAGTTTTCTTCATCCCAATATTTCTTTTTTCAGCGTTTCGGTTCCATAGTTCCAATTTCAATTCCAGTTCCAACTCCGACTCCCGCTACAACTCTAACTCTAAGCCGTTTTTAGTTTTCGTTCCATACACGAAAAGAAGACCAAGGACACCCACATTCATTCAAAATACAGATCATCTCTATAAGTAACGAAAGCACGATGACGACTGAACACAAGCACAAATGGCAAAAAGCAATGTTAAAAGGAGTTCACTGCATGTATACATATTGTAAAGATGAGAGGAATTCCTTGTGTATGTATATTGTACATTGTACATATAATACATACCACACATCTACAGAATTCTCATTCCTCCTCTCCTGCTAAAACCTGTGTGTCTGAAGATAGAGACAAAGATAAAAGCCGAGAGAGAACAAGAACAAGTCTTGCAAATACCTCCCCTCCTATTTCACTTTACTAAAAACTAGGAGAACATTCATAGAGGACAGAGAGGAAGAGGGAAAATATATTACGAAATAAGTATTATAATAAAAATTTTGGAACGCGATAGCATCATATTTTCATATGTATATGTACATTTATCCGAAATACATAAAAAACCTCATATAGATATACAAATGAATGGATAGATTGCCCAAAGTTCCTCCCAGACTTTACTTCTCAAAATGCCAAAGCCAAGCCAAATTCAAATCCAAATCCAAATCTCATGCACTAAATACAGTCATTGGGAACATGAACATGAAATGGAAATTCCACCAAAGTCGCCCATTCCATACACATATACATAGGAAGATTGGATAGTGCTGTGCATATTTCTCATGCTCTGACTGTCAGCTTTTGGGAACTTTGCATAGATATTCCATTACACATTCATCTCCTCTTCTCTTCTGTTCTGGGCAATGGGACATGAAACTGAAATTGAGTTTAGATGTTTAAGGATAGGGAGTAGCCAATTATTACCATTACCAATGTATTGTACAAGTATACATATCTGTGTGTATGTATGTATATACCGTATGTGAATGTGCTGTGCAATGGTTTAAATGCTCATTTGAGAACTTGCCCAACCCTTTCCAAATAAAAACAAAATCGACGGTGGTGATAATCTGCTGTCTGCACATCGATCTCCTTGGCTGTGATGTCATAATATCATCATCATCATCATCACCGACCGAGGATATTAAGTATGTATATAGTGCACTTACAAATAAAATGGAAATTCATCGACACAACTATGTATTGTATTCCCAAGGGTGAGGAGTGTATTATATACTTGGATGGTCCAAGTTGACAGATAGGTCGTATATAATATAAAAAGAAGAGATCCACAAGGAAAAGCAAACAGACTCATCTTCTCTTCCCATCTCAAGCAAAATTTATTAGGAATGATGACGAAGGCAAAACGAAAAGGAAACTGAAACCAAACACGGATTCAATTTTACTCTTCTTCTTCTTCTTGTCCATAAAATTCACTGTACAATTCTGCGAACTAAAAAACTAAAGTTCAAAGAATTTATAAAATTCCAGTATCCACACACCTATCCATATAAACACCAGCCCACTGTGTTTGTTTATATGTAGTTACAAATTCATTTTTGCAATTTGCTTTCAAACAATTTTCTAGTTCTTCAACAACTTGCTTTGATTTTGGGATTCAAAAAACTCATAGCTGACTGATTGGCTGACGTCATTTAACGTTGGAGTGTTTTACCAAATACAACTCTAAAGCTACATACGTAATGTAAATAAAAGGATAGTCAATAGAAATATTAATACTAGTAATAGTAATATAATAAAATGGGAGTCACCTTGGGGAGGAAAGGCCTGCTCCACATAAATAAATATAAATCTTTTTTGTAAACTGACTTGACATTTAATATTTAATATATTATTCTTTTATTGCACACAAAGGCACTCACACATATACATAAAGAAGCAGAAAGAGGACGATAAACACATGTACGTCTGTACTTACGTGTTGATGTGATGTGACGCCATTCGTCATTATATACTTATGATGATGTGTGATATGTGTGAGCGTGTACATCCATAATATAATAAATTATGATAGGATATAAAAAAATAAATCAAAGTTAAAGTTTCCTACTTTTCCTGAAGCTGAGGTTGACGTTGAAATTGAAGCACGCCTTGAGCCTATAAACTTTTTGACACAGATTGACAGACGACATAAAGGCATTTTCACAACATGCCACTTTCCGATGAAAAATCTCAGCGTGAATACGTATTCAGATTACACTCGAATGCACTTTCTGTCACAAACATACATACAAGTCGGTTTTTCACAAAAACCTCCTCTAGTACTAAACCAAACTTTTAAAAAAATCTGAATCAGATTCAAAAATCGGTCTCGTGCACGCGTTTGCGTATGAAACATGTAGAAAATGTCACTTGACTGTTGTCACACTTTGAAATAGACATTTACAAAAGGCTCCACATTTCCAAAAAAAATGTTCATGCAAAACTTTTAAATCTTGATGATCTGACTCGGAAATAAACTTGACAGATACTTGACAAACCAATTAAAGAATATAAAAAAAATACCTACAACCAGGAAAATGTTCACTTGACTTACAAGTTAGTAGTAAGAATAAACATTTTTACTTTTTCAAGACTCTGCATTTAATACAGACTGACTTGACTCTTGACTCTTCCTCGCCTTACGGGTCGCTTGCATCGAGACAAAATCAGATGTGAAACCTAATCCAACCGAGTAGTAACTACGACAAAATTACATATCGTCCTGGAATTTGAGCCATCCTTTTAAAAGATTAAGGATCTAATATGATAACAGTAGCCTAAAAGTTTCCGCTTCAGCGTTTCTACTAATCCCTATATAATATACATACAATATTAATTCAATAAAGTGTAACAATAATGTGCTACAATTTGAGATAGTCCGATAAGGATAAGAAAAGCAAGCCATTAGTCTTCCTTATACGTTCAGGAGCTTTGGTTTAACTGCACAGATAAGAATATCTGTGAGGAAAGAAAAAATTAATTATGTTATCAGAGAAGTTTCGCCGTCTTCGTAGGAAAAGTACGTTGTAAGTACATATACCAGAAACACCAGCATTCAAACAGCGTCACTCAATAAATATTGACTTACATCAATTACATATTATCAATGTCTACAATATGCTTAAGCTAGCCTGGATGAACTATGACCAGAGCTTTAAGACAAAGGATGTGACTCACATCAACTTAAAAAGGAGAAGAGGCAGAAAATGAGCTTATCAATAACTATGTATATACATACATACATTGTACGCACTAATACTTTCTGTCGTCTGTTGCTTGACAAACATTTTCCAAACGCTTTCCTATAGTATTAGTTACCATTTCACTTATCTTTGCAATAATCGTAACCTTTTCTTTCAAAATATAAAAAATGCAATTAAAATGTGTATACTCTTGACACTATTAATATTACACGAAAGAAAAAACCATCATAAATCTCCGGAAAAAAGAGCTCATGGGAAATAATAAGGTGTAAAAAAAAGTTTCTACATAAGTCAGTATAATATGCATAATAAATGTGTGTGGTTTATCTCCATACCATGATAAAAGGCAAATTTCCCCCACGTGTCTGGTAACAGTAGAACCAATAACGGGAGTCATTGTAGTAGTTTCTACAGGCCGGACTCAGAACAACCATCGCAATTACAAAATCCAGCAATTGGGAGGTACACTGAGAAAATACACTAAACTTTACACTTTATTTATGTATCATACATACAATATGATACATATATATTTTATATGATCATCCAATTCACTCCCCTCAGCATAAAATTTCACAGCACGGCAATCAACGTTTTTTATTTTTCTACACAAAACTTGTATGTATATATTTACTACAATTTTCGGAAAAAACCCATGTACACGTACACATAAAATGTGAGATAGGAAATTCTCGCCAATCCAATTCGACACTCTTTTTCTTCCTTCCTCTATTCAACAGGATAGAAACAACCGGATGTCACTTCACAAATCCCAGCTATTCTGAATCAAGATCAAGAGCAATGCAGAGCATACACCACAGAGAAAGAGGAGGAGGAGGAGGAGGAAATTATTATTATGGGATTGGCTCCGTTCTTCATTCTTGTCCGTCGTCACAAAAATCCATCACACATAAAAACACACAAAGGATCCAGTAAAAAATACATAAAACATAAAATCTTCCTCTTGTTGCGCCGACTAACAATAAACTGTCATAATCACGAGCAGCTAACACTTTGACAAACACACCAGTGTATTGTATTATTTGTACACGGATTACAATAGTTATTACGGATTATACGTTGTTCAATCCTACTCAGACTTTTCCGATTTCACAAGATTTGCATCATCCGAAAGAATCAAAATGTGTTATTTATTGTGTGCACACGAACGACGTAGAACTATTTTATATAAGTATATTGTATTTTATGTATGAAATGCTCTTTATCGAGATTTCACCACCACCACCATCACCACAAGAACATTAAATAAATCGTTGATACTGGTAACTGACAAACGTACAGCGACTGGCTGCTTGATGCCTGCCTGCCTGCTACCAATATTAAAACAATAATATTCTATCTAACGTTCTCTATCCTCGTTTTCGTCGCAAGTAATAGCAGTTCTCGTCTTCTCCTCCTCTTCTCCTGCTGCTGCTGCTCCTGATTACAATCTGATTGATTAAATCGGAACAATTGAGCTGTTGAGCAAAAAAGTGCACAACTGCTCTCATTGCATGTCAATTGATTTGAATGCCCACACTAAAACCACACTCGTCTTCACTATAATCTCTGTATCTGTATCTCCATATATGTATGTATGTATATATATGTATACACGCACACTTTACTTTTGCATTATCTACACAAGTACACACACACACTAAAAACCAATGCCAATTACTCTTCTTTCGTCTCCTTTTCTTGAAACAGTTTACGCATGAAACGATGGACGGACAGCCACAACAACAACAAGATAGCGAAGAAGGAAAAGATCTACTGATTTCAGTTGATACACATACGAAATACACCAGCTCAATTCTCAATGTATGAGGATGTTAGGTTGTAAGAGAGAGTGTGTGTGTGTGGATTAGGAAAAACCTCGTTGGATTTAAACAGCGACTAATGGGAAATGGCAGGAGAACAGCTGAAGAATATTATTATTTACTGTAGAAATATATTGGGCTATTACGTTATAGCTGTTGATGACTTTGAATATGTACGTGCATATTATGTGTATAAATGAACATGGAGACGCAGCGCTTAACAACACAGAACACAACAACAGCGACAAAGCTATGTGTATTATAGAGGGACAATCACGATTACCAACCAACCAACCTCACAACTACAGAACAGAACGACTGACTGACATCAAGCCAAGCCAACTAACTCGCTTTGCTTTCTTGTGCCAATTTCCCCCTTCTTTTCTCTCTCTCTCTCTCTCTCTGTATACTTTTATTTCTATATCTTTATATTATACCCTTCGTCACTACATTATATACACACATTATTGCTCAGCCTATTCTCTCACACTATATAATATTCAAATCTACATATTCACTATACCTACACAGAGGAATACAAATACGAATAATAATAATAAGACTCGTAACTGCCTACTGTCTTTAGCACTTGATGGACGAACGTGTCCCTTGTTTTTCCATCTTTATAAATATATATAAAAGCATTGTATTGAACAGCCCCTCATATTGAATGCATATGTAAGTATGTGTACGCTTTATTTATTTTTCTCTACTCTGCTCTTATCACATCAAGTTATAGAGACCACTGTCAATCTCTCGTTCGCTCTGCATATTAAGAGTTACGAGTTGTAAGTATATATACGTACACTCATTTTGTGCTTTTTGTGCCTTAAATTTGAAATTGAAATCAAATGGTTTATGGCATGCTTTGGTTTTGTGTTGTGGGCTAGATCAAGAAGGATCCCACATATGATACATATATTGTACAACCAGCGTTTATTATTTTATTTTATTAAGTTTTATTTCACAGGTTTTATATGGGCATGCGATCATCGCATAACTACCAGAGCTAAAAAGTGATGCTGAACTCAAAACTCTTGTTAATACACGTAATTTCATGCCTCCACACATATATACGACTCTTTCCCACTTTTATCTGTCCTAATCACAATAATAAGTAAGTGGACGACAAAGACAAAAAGAGGCAAGAGGTGGATATGTGAATGTGTGAGATGGACAGAAAGAAAAAAAATATGGTCATCAACTATGGTTTTCTCATCATATTTTTTTAACACATACATATACAAGTGTACAAGTATAAATCCACAAACTAAGTCATTTTGATGCAATTCATAAAAAAGGTACACAATTTGAAATACATTGCAATGCATCACATCACATCACATCACACAAAACTCCTCACCTGCCTACACACACAGTGCACAACACATTTGCGCATAATAATTTAATGATGACGAATTCAGAAAAAAATAAGTAAAAACAGTTGACTGGAGGCACTCAACTAAGGTGGCAAAGGTGAGCGAGCGAGGTACACTGTGATGTATGCTCCATTTGGACATTGATTATTTTCAGACGTTTTCTTGACTCGCACACATTTTCTTCGTGTGCATTCATATGAGTACGCTGTGTACATTGTACATGTGTAAATGAAGTATGTAGACGAGTATGTATTCATGTTTAATTTGCCAACTTTTGCAACGTTTAACAACATAGTACAAGGGACAAAGACCATGTTAATGTTAACCCTTTTGCTTTCAAATGTATTGTATTGTGTGTACGTACTTATCCCAACACTGGGGACTCTAGACAAGATGGAGAAAAATAAACATACATCAAGATATTGCATGTATGATATTAACAGACAAAAACTTTCATCTACGGTCCCATCAACATCATCTCCTCATGTTATCTTTTCAATTTATGTGTAGTTAACTTCTTGTAAGTAAATGTGTTAAGTGCCCACATCATACATACACACATGCATGCAAAATGTGTACGGCGTAGCAGTAGATATGTATGTATTATCTGTGCAGTCTGGAGTTTTGACAATTTGCATGCGCATACGTATATCTACATACATGAGAACTGTATGAATGCTAATTGTGAAAACGCAACTTCCTTTTACATTACATACACAGCTAAAAGAGCTCTCTTGTCTGTTTATCTTATTAGGAGCCCTTCAAATGATGAAAGTCAATAGAGAACCAGAGAAGATTTGTAAACCTTTTGACGTCGGGAAGAGTAGAAGGAAACAAATCCAGAGCTTTATTAATCTTTTGTACACACATGCAATTTTGCTTGATTAGTACTAATGCTATAGCCTTTTTATTCGCCATTTATTTTCTATTTATTCCTTGACCCGGAAATCAAGACTCAAGAGAGAAAAGAAACGAGAAAAAAAATTAGCTGAAGAGTATGCCATTTTTTACAGGATGGGCAATTTTTTTAAAAGCATTTTTTGCTTTATGCAAAAAATAGAATATAAATCAACCAAGTTATTGTGATTAATGAGTAGCTCCATGCCTTCTTTAATGGTATAAAGAAAATTTGGCAAAACAATAAGCATAAAAGGGATAAATGAGAATAAATTAGTCGAGTTTAGACAAAATCTCAACGCTAATGATTTGACTCCCATCAATTTTCTTGTAGCTTTGCCCGAGATAGGATAATAATACAATGTATACACTATACACAATAGTATTATATACAAAAAATATATAACTAGTACAATCAAATCCATACATCGTAATCCAGTCCGCGATTTCCAATCGCGTAAAGTTTGCTCCTCAGTCACAACAATTCACAATCTTCTTCTTCCATCGTCATCAGATTTTCTTCTACTCTTTTCTTTTGATAGATAGATAGCTTATGATTAAAATTGAATAGGATTTTGGCCTGCAGCATAAATTATTTCTAGCGCAGTCAACTCTTTTCTCTCTCTTCTTTTGATTCTTCGACTATGTGTATGTATTATATATACATAGTATGTGAAGAGCTTTTACTATTTTTTTTATCTAACATCCACCAATAACATATCGATATCAAACAGTATGTATTTATGAGATAAAGTCGGTATGTACAAACATGACTGTCTCAATTTTATCAAATATGTATGTGATGTGTGTAGCTACACATACTTGATTAAATATTAAGTGTGTATATGTATGTATGTATACGTGTGTGTGGACACACGTTCGTTACACGATCACAGCACTATCCATCCATCTCAAGTCTATTTCTTTTCTATTGATACATTGATACGATCCGGTTTTATTAATCACAGCAGCGTCTTATTGTGACTTTTCCCCTTCTTCTTCTTCTTTTTCTTTTACATCAACAACGATACAATAACTACGACTACAGAAGCCCTCGACAGCCTACATTTTTAAATATTCCAACACTGCCCCGTAATTATTATTATAATGATAATACTCTGTTTCTTCTTCTACTTCTCAGACAGTCCGGTTCACTTCAGTACTTTTTTCAGGCAACATCGTTAAATTAAATGTTAAAGAGCCCCGTATCTTAATAAATAATGATAATAATAACATACATGATGAGGGAAAACTTAAACCCCATCATAAAATCAAAATATGTCTAACCCATACTTCATTAGAGACCACATCAAATGGAAAATACGATCGTTTTTTATGACTAACTGTTAGATTCCCCAGAATTTTACTATTATTTGCTATTTACATTGACAAGAGAAAAAATGTTGGAAATCGTGTCGTGTCACAAAATTCATGATCGACCACAATACAAAAAATCAGCAAAACGATTTATACAGGACGGAAAGCAAATATTAAAACGTAACAAAACTTTTTATCAATGAGAGGAGTTTGTATGAGCGGTTGAAAAAATAAGGGCTAAAGTATTTACAATATTATATGCATCAAGACTACAAATAATATTTACAAATTCAGTTTGATTGATCACGTGCAAAAAGATGGAGCAGATTGAGAGAGAGAGAGAGAACGAGAGAGGTTTTTATCACCAAATGTACATACAGAGAGTAGTAGTCAAACAAGCATTTTTTCACATTGTTCTTTTATCAGAACTTGTCCTTTCTCAAATGAAAATATGAAACCCATTTACACGAAATACACATCGCATATACTTATTTACTTCATTTCATATTCTCCCCATTTTGATTTTGATGTGCTTCACTTCAATCTTTAACTTTACTAATAATTATTATAAAGACTCGTTGTTTTTGTTACCATTTTTCCTTTTACATTGCATTGCTCTGCCTTGCACGCTTCATGAAAGTTTTAACATATTATGATTACTGGCAAATCGTATAATCATAGTGTAGTAAGCTTAAACATTGACAAAAAAATTTAAGTGTTATCTCATTATACTCACACAACAACAACTTACATTAAAATATATCCATAGCCCACCTGAAACTGACCAATTTGAATGCTATAGTTAACATTAAACTTTTCTCTATTGCTTAAAATTGAAAAACAGTCCACTGCAGACAGAAAAAAATGATCCATCTACAATAATTTTCAATTCAATCATTTTTACCAGTAATCCGGACTGTATATATATATGTTTGTGTGACTGCTCTTCATTATTATCTACACATGAAACATTGGATATCGTGTACATTTCTTACACTCCATGTTGGTGTGATTATATACATGCATCATTAGCTCTCATTCGGCATATGTGAAATTATTATGATTATTTATCAAAAAGCATGTTTGTACACTTGATAATGCACAAAAAATGTCTCTGTCTAGTGTTAAAAACTCCATCACTTGTAATTTCTTCTTGACATTCCATTGGAAGAAAAAGTGTGCGATTATACCATGTTATGGACATTCGAGTACATCAAACATGGGTACACATATATATGTACAAGAGATTGAAGAAAAAACGACGTAATCGATTAGAAAACTCACTCGAACCTCAAACAATTTTTATATATTATATGACTTAATAAAATAATATCTAAAGTAAGGACAAGTTACTGAGATAACAGAGAATTCAAAGCATTGAGTTGAATATAAGGAGGAGAGCAATGACTGATTATTTGCAACATGCTCTAGCTAAATTTTACAAATAAACACTGCACTATCAACATAAACTAATGATAATGATGATGATGCTGTTGCTGTTGAGGTGGACGGTTGATGCTGTAATATATGTATACAGTATACACATACACACATATTATATTATATGCATGTAGGCTGCAGTTCTACTGCTATTCGTTATATACTCTACACATGTTATCAGACAACTTTTATTTGGTTTTTTATATTTTGTATTTTATACAATATGCAATATAATAATAAAATGGTTTGACTGCACATGCGAATATACGAATGCGAGTATGTGCAGCTGCTCATGATTTTTACCTATTGGCCTGTTTCATCGCCTCAATCCTCTCCTCAACAATAATAGTTGTATAACAATAACAATACTTATACCAACATCATCATCATCATCATCGACAGTAACAATAGTTAATAGTTGGAGTAATTTGGAGTATCTTAGCGTCAGCGCCTTTGCTTTGTCTTTACGATGTGTTGAAGTTGAAGTCAAAGTTAAAAGTTGATTACACCAACTCTCTTGTCTTGAACTTCGATTATGCTAATTAAGCACGAAGTTCTTGTGCACAACCATAATAAGATAATAATAATGTTCAGATTAGAGAATGAAGTCTTGACATTCAAGATAGAAAATAAGTTGATGCATCGACGTTTTGCATCACACCTAATATATAATAAACAATATGCAATGTCTGTACTGAACTTAGTACTTACTAGATACTTGTAATCTGTATTTTTTTTTCTAAATAACAAGTCAAATGTATCTGATTGATATTTATAGACACATTGATAAGACTCGGAGAGACTTTGAGACCAAACGTCAGAGCCAGAAAAAAATTTATGTTGCTCTGTTACTATCGAGTTTTTATTTTCTAATTCAGATGCAAAACTGCACAAACGATCATATAGATTTTTTAGTATTTTATTGTATCTACACTACATACACAGGACAGTGTCAAGTCAACTTCATAAGGTCTCCTTGCGTAATATTCGCAAGACACAATCTCTCTTGAGCATACAGTGTACAGTGCATAATTTCTAGAAGAGACATGACGATTATATGATAATCACCAAGAGTCAAGAGCCCACGTGCATATGCAAATACATTCATATGAATATAAAGATACATAAAGAATTTATATGTACGTTACATATTCATTTTTTTGTTCATCGTATTATCATAAAGAGAAAGGTGAGCATCAACAGATATTTTTTGTACTAATGAATATGTGAGAGTTCAGAGCCTACTGTATATAGTACAGGACCAGGAGCAGGGTCTTGGTCTTTTCTCTTGCGTAAATGAAGATATAATATAGATATATGAATGTTAAACAGTCATGTATAATGGTGAATTGTACACGTTATTACACATAATTTGTCTTGGATTTCATATCACATTATGTATTATGCATAATATACCTACACTCATACAAAGGGAATGATAATTGATAATGCAGATACCCACTGCCATGCCAAAAAAGAAGAAAAAAGAAAAAAAGAGTGACAAGATGCAAAGACGACAACGACCTACAGCAATGACATATGGAAAACTTGTAAATAACTATGTACATACTTATCTTGGTGGTGCACTGCTAATAAAACCAAGAAGAAAACAAGGAACATCAAAAATAGAAAACATCATGTAAAATGTAGCTTAATATAATATGCAAAATAATAATACATACATATAATGCAATTCTGTACACGTATCTTACATTTTATATGGTAAGTAATGCGACAATCCATGAAATGAGCCTCTTTGCTTGTACATGCGAATCTATATAAAGATTCATAGTCACAAATAAATAGTGGAACAGAAAAGACGAAGAAAAAACCATCAAACTTTTCAAAATATAACCATAACTATGCACAAGAAAAGAGCGCGCTACAGAAGCTCTGCTCTGAGCAGTGAACCTCATCAAATCTGTTTTGCAATTGATCAACTGTTCATTGTATGTACATACAAATTTTGGTCATACATATTTTTACGTGCGAAGAATGAAAGTCGTAAAATAAAACTTAAGTTGTGAGTTGAGTGCATTTAACTATATGCACAACTTGCAATATTTATGTACACCATACTGCACAGTGTACACTGATTGAACTCAGACATGCATAAATATGGGGAGAAAACACTTGATGGATATACCCATTCGTCTAGCCAAATTTCATTAGTATCAACATCCACATCAATATCAACTTCAACCTTCCTGTAATAACAATAACTATAATGGCAACTCTTCATCTCAATCATCGTCGTCTTCTTCACATGCAACTTCCTCTGTACTCTTATATACGGTTACTATCTACAAATGCATTTATCTACAGTTCAATCATCGACCTTTTCCTACACGGCGAGCTTTTAAAAAAAATATTCCACTTTGCCATAAATACATACATAGACGAAAAGTGCTGTCATTGCACATATCAGTACACTATTATGTGCATGCATATATCCAACTTTCAGCAATGCAATAACTATACAGTACTTTCGCCACGGATTTGTTATTGGAAGTTTTATTCTGTCATCTTACAAGTGATTATTATATTGCTAATAAAAGAAATTCTCGTGTACGTTTTGGGACAGCATTTTTGAAAATTTTATGTGGGCAAGAATCTGGTATAGTGATGAAAAGGGGGACTTGAAAAAAATAACAAATAGTTTTACTTTACTCTCTCATCAATATACACAGTAGTTACACAGAGAGTTAATAAGCACGCAGTTTGCCACGCCAACCTTTTGAACTTTGGAGAGCAAGAGTGAGAGTTGTGAACTCTCTTTTTCTCGCTTTGGTGTAGATTTTTTGGAACGTGTTATTTTTCGTCAACAAGTTTTTTCAGGTCCCATCAAGACACCTATCTATAGCTATACCTATACGAATATATACATAGACTAAATTTAATATTGAAAGCAAGAGGTAAGAGTCAAGTCTATTAGCATTATTCGTATGCAAATGTAAAAATGCATTGTGTACTGTACTTGCCTGCAGTGTAAGTATTATTATCTTACGTAAGTACGCTGATTGTGAGCCAAGAAAAAGAAATAGAGCAATTTATGAGAAAAAGCGACGGAGCCGGGTGCTGGAAATCTATGTGTACAGCTTTGAATGCAGTTTAATGGTTGAATGTTAGCCAAAATGGCCCAAATTAGTTTGAGTTTGAATTACAAGTGTAAACATTCTACCTCCACGGGCAAAAGTAGGCAGAGATCCACGTACATACATATTACATATACATAAAACTACCACCACGGCTATACAGTCATCTGAATTTACATTTACACTCTCAAAAACTCTCAGCTTGTCTTTTCTTCGCTCTCTCATTCTTTCATTTCAACGTCTTAATTCCACATTCTATTCTACATTCCTCGCCCTCGTGAAATTAAGCTCCTATTATATATTTTAGTCCGGACAGTGAAAAACATTATCCTCCTTCTCTTGTGTACACGAATATATATACGCGCATTTTTTGTACTTTGTTTTTCCATGTGGTACATTTCGAAAGCTACAGCAGAGCAGTGTACAAAACATTGCATGTATGTGTACATGGTAAATACAGATTCATTCATTCATGTGTTTAGAACTATAAAGTCTCGAGGAGAAAAAATATCCTTCTCCGCCTGTCTTCAACATCGTCTTAATAAGGAAACTTTTTAACTGTACAATGCACATACGCATCAACATCCACTAGACTACCATCAAGTTCACCAGACACATACATAGACACAAACGGAGAAGAGAATGAACAGCAAACTCAATTTATTTCAACTTCATACCGCGACTAGTCCTTTCTTTTTTGTTCCTCCTTCGCCTTTTTGCAAAACAAACGTGTTAATGTGTCCGACTAATTTATGAGTAGAAGGTTAGGATGAAAATATCTTGGTTTTTTCAAGACCGCTAAAATGAGACTCATAAACATAAAAATAAATTACTCTCCCTTTCTTCTCCTTCTTTTTCTTTAGCTTTCTCCTTCTTCCTCAAACTTCCTGTCGTACGTCTTTGCCATTCTCTCAGTATTTCTTCCTAATATGTATCATATTATATACCTACAGATGATATGCAAGTATTTCTTTTACTTTCCTCGCAAGCATTCTAACTGTTATTGCATGGGGACATCAAAAGTCAAAACTATGTTTTACATACAATACAAAGAGACAAAATGAAATTGAGAGTTAAAGTACAGTTAATATAAAAAAGAAATTTCATTCATTCATTTCAAAACGACTTCTTTTGGAGCCAAAGATGTAATTTAAACGCAATATACATAACTATATCTATATATACAGCAGTAGGGAAGTATTCAAGGAAAACTTTTGAGAGAGATGAAATGCGCCAGATTAAATGATTACCATGCTTTTATACCATTCCACATTTTCCTTAACGACGAAAAGAATTCTAAACTCCCATGATAATGCACTAAAAACTAACAATAATACTAAAAACCATAGTTTTCTTATTCTTACCTCGGCCGAGTCGTGGAATTGTGATGAGGATGACTGCGATGAAGTGAAAAGTACTGGGGAGGAAGAGGCCGATGAGGAGGACGAAGAAGACATCCGTGTCATTTCCGAGCTCGAGTACGTGCTGCAAAAATAACAAAGGAAAAACAAACATAAATAAACACATTAAGTCAAGAATGATTGATTGGAGCCAATATCACGAAAACTCCATTAACTTTTCTAGTTTCTAGTGTATTCAAGTTTCGAGCATAAGCCGTAAAATGTAAAAGCTAGAGAGTAATGATGATGATGATGATGGTAGTTAGCCGCCTGCTTTCCGAGCTTTGCGTGCAAATAACGTAAAATATTGAAATATGATGCCGTTTTATGTATTCTCGCAAAATTAAATTGTTCGATGGCAATAGGAAAGTTTCCCATTTTCAAAAACAACAAAAACACTCTAAGGAACAAACAAAGAAGAATCTATTTCAATAATCACTTTGAACTTTCTTCAATACAATATTTAATGCTTAAAAGAAGGAGGAGGAGGTGAAACAGTACACAAAAAGTGCAGTAAAACGTGATTGCCAATTGCAAATAGCCTCCGCCATTCCATTTCGATTGGCGTTGTACTCTGCGTTCGATCCTAAATGCACTGTATATATATACATATTGTATGGCAGTGGTCGTGTTGCAAATTTGGTGCTACAATAATAATACGTATTGACATGGAGGTCTACCAAAATACGTGACTAGAAAATGTGTAACAGGAGGACAAGACAAACACTTTCTTCTCTGTCTTATATATATACAGCTTCCTTCTTTATTTCCTTGGAAAAGATCTGCCCTAGTCCCTGGATATTTTTACTGGTGTCTTTTGAGAGCTGTGAGCCGAGAGAGAGGAATGTCGTACGTGTGTTAGAAGACGAATTCGGGGATTTGACAAGTCCACCGAAAGAGTCCAAGCCCAAGCAAGCTGCTAGCTTTCATGCCTACTTCCATATGCAACTGTAAAGTCTAGAGAGAAAAGAGTCTCCTCTACATCCGACTACTCAAAGTGCGTGCCTTGTTTACTTATGTATGACATGAGCATGAGAGGACGATGCGGCAGCCGCAATACCATTCTATGTTCTACAGCCAAAGTAGTCATAATGTCACACTTTGGCATTCTCGTTTCATTGCCTTTTACACCAAAGAAAAGAGGGACAGTTGGTCACAGTATTATGAGGATTCTATTATTATGACGATTGCTTTAGTGGCGAGACGACTGTGCACGAAAGGACGAACAAAAGTCGAGCAGTGGAATGGGGAAATCTATTTTTGGTGAGAGAGATTTCCTTCCTTTTCTCGGCATTTTACCCGTTTTAGAGGGCAAAAGTGAGAGTTGTGGCTTTTATAGTTTCTTTCAAAAATGAAGAATTCTATACAGTCATACATACATATGTACTGAAAAAATAGCTACAGTAAAATATCCTTTATGTATGATCTCGCTGCTTAAACGCATTTGTTCGTTTACGACTTTATGGCCGATTCTACGTCGCACCTTGTGCATAACTCCATCCCTTCCTTCCACTAAAACCCAGTCGCTCCGTTACATCATTACCGGCGAATTAGAGAGAGAGGCAACGAACGCGGAGCTATTCAAATGGAAGCCAAGTGTAAAATTAACTCTAGAAGAGACTTATCATTATTATTCATACATGTTTACCTCTTTACTATACAAATATCTTCTTATCATAAAGCATTATGACTACTATTATTATTATGCTTTTGCATTAGTTTCATCTTCATTTCTAAATTTGAAAGACGCAAGATAACTATATACAAGTTGGAGAGATACAGATGCGGAAAGATCTTCAAGATATTATCTCCTTCTAAAGACCTGTACTATTAACCCATGCATACATATTTATCTGTACAGAGATTTTTCCCTTTCAAATCTCCGCCGTCTAAACTTTAACCCATCTCCAAAATAGAGATAATATGTGTGACTGCATCAGTAGATGAAGATGAAGTTTCCAAGTTTAAGAAGACTATATCGTTATAGATATTTGTGCAATACATTTATACAATATGCAATCCCACTTTCGAATACTTTCTCATATTTCATTCGTCTTAATGGCAATATACCAGCAAGAATAAGCGATGAAGGTATAAAGCATACCTATACCATATACCTACGTGTATGGTAAAGACGTGAAAATACCAATATGATCCCATATTATATATTATAATGTTTATAATCTATGAAACCGAGGAGGAGGAGTAAAGGAGGGGAACACAGATCTCCGAAGAAATTTAGCAACACATACATGTATTGCCGTATAGAGCACCCAACAGAATATCTGTACGAAGTAAGAAGCAGGACTAAACTATAGAATATGGACTTCTTTTTTCTCCCCGTGCACAGATGTGTCTTGCACTACACAAGAATTCTCTCTATAATATAAGAACAGACCATAAAGAAAGTTTTGAGTCTGACGAAAAGTAAATATCCGAGAACAAGCCATGTAATCTCAGGCCATGCACTCTCTCCTTTACACTGTCGCTCTCTCTCTCTCTCTTCCTTCCTCTCTTCTTTTATTCCTCTCAATCAGCTCACATTATTGCTACAGCAACCGGAGCAAACCATCTCTCAAACTATCTGTCTATCTATCTAGTCTATTGAATGTTGAATGCATCGTCTCAACTTTTGTCGTATAACCAAACCATACGAACGAAGCAAACTTGGTTCTTATTCTTACTCCATGATGCTTCCATCATTCGACTTCCCTACTCCACACTCCAGCCATGTACATGTACATGTGCAACTTGCTCCCCAAGCACACAAGATCTACTCGAACCGCTTCAACGCCATGTCAAGACTCTTCATGGCTTAATATCGACTTGTCTCCTTCTCTTTCCGTATTTCATCTTCTTTTTTTTCTCCCTCGTTATATATTATATATATTATACAGGCTAAAGAAAAATAAGAGACATGACTTTGGATGAAGATTAAATAACTGCAGATATATTTTTACACGTTCAACTTTTTCGCCTCGATATTTATTTTTCTCTCTATGTATGTATATCCGTAAAAAATATGTAGAATGAGAATAAATTTTCTATTTCTGTCTTTCTGCCTCCTCATCTCTTTGACTTTCTATCACTCAACATCCTTTGAAAATTCCTGTGTGACATTGCAATTTTTCTTGGAAAAATAGCTCAACATGAATCTAAGAAACTGCATGGACACACATGGAGGCTACAATATATTATACACAAGGCTGTATTTATTATCATTTTTCAAGGGGAGTTATGAAGTACAGTGTACAGTGTACATGCATGTGAGTTTGGAGAATTCAGTAAATGTCAGCCATTGCCATTTATGAGTATGCGAGGAGTGGAAGAGATGGAGGGAGACGTTTAGCTATCACTGTGACGATAAACCTGACCGATTCAGCGTAACCCTCATTCACTCACTCACTTACTCACTCACCACCATCACTTTTCTTTCTCGTTCTCTTTGCAAAACTCGGATACAAAGCCCTGTCTTTGCTCGTTGTCGCTCGAGTCCTGCTGTACCTAACAATATGTATATCTATTTATATGTACAATACACATGGAGGAAAAGAGAGAGAGATAGAACATGCAGTTGTGGATTAGAGTTTCAGAGCTCTGTCCTGTCGAATCTAATCTAACCTCTTCCTCTTGGACGAGTTTTGTTTCCCTCAACTCTTCTATTTTAGTAGATACACACACACACACACTCTCGTTGAGCACATCCACAAATTACAATGTACACTATCCATCCATTGATAATGTAGACTTTTGGCTACCCCCACGCTGTATACTGTATACTCAAATGAATGTTATCTTCGTTTCTCAACGTCAGCTCCAGTTTTAGTCTCATACACACCAAATCCTTTCCGTGGCTTATTTGAAGGGACTGCATCTCGACTGTTTATACTTTTCGGCAAGCTATGAGAAAAAGAGGCTAACTCTGTCTCTCTGCTCTTTCCCTATCTTTATCTCTACACTCTGTCTGCCTGTCTATGTGTACATTTTAGTGTAAATATATACAAGAGTGCAAAGGTAAATTTTCATGGATATGAAAAGCTTGCAGCATGGAGATAATACGTATTCAGTTTATATGCTGGTTGCAATGTGTACATATTTATGCATGGGAATATGCTATGCTGAACATTGAATTTGCCACGGCAGGCAATCTCATTGTGGAAAGCAATATAAGTATAATATCGATATGTATACTCATGTGAGAGAGATCTACAAGAGCCTTAAAGGTTTCCATTTCAAAAAAAATACATATACGTATAACGATAAAATACAGCAAATTCAAAGTGCAGAATATATGTGGATATGAATACACACATTCAGCATAGATTTACAGTTTTTCCTCGGCCAAAGACGACGACACCACTCCTGAAAAAAGGAGATTTCATGCACAACACTCACACACACACACACACGAGGCCTGGATTTTTTGAGTGCATGTAGAGGATTCGTACTGGATTCCAAAGTCAAGTAAAAGTAAATGTGACTAGCAAGTGTGATCTTTTTGGCCTAGGTATTGCTTTTCCTTTCCTTTTGCACTTTTTCCTTTTTGACTTTGAGCCTTTCCCTTCCAACTGGGAAGGAAGAAAATTCCACTTGACTTGAAAGATACGTGCAAGTGCGAGAATAAGGAATATCCATGTATACGAAGAAAAGAGACGGCCGCTGAATGTCGAAGCAATAAAAGAAATTCAATTCTTCGTTTGATGTGAAATCTCAAAGGTTTCCATGATGCATGAGTAAACTGTTATGGAGAAAATGCGGGATATTGACAGATGCGGGGATTTTTACGGGTTTACATTTTACGTCTTCCATTTCAAAAACAGACACTGTACACTATATCTGCACATACGCGCCTAACCTTACTTGTCAATCTCAATTTGCCAAGAAATTTACAAACAAGGGCGATGCCTATGATATTTTTTTACAAGGAATGGCGAAAAACTCCAGATGTACAGAGTTCATTGCAAAAAGGAATCATAATAACTACATGTTTGGAACCTGGTGAAATATAACGAGCGGCATACCATATTTCACATAACACAAA
Organism: Sminthurinus bimaculatus; assembly: GCA_034698285.1. Lineage (NCBI taxonomy): Eukaryota > Metazoa > Arthropoda > Collembola > Symphypleona > Katiannidae > Sminthurinus > Sminthurinus bimaculatus. Next base: position 21,876 of record JAQIVE010001152.1, read on the forward strand.
TACGTATGCATCTACATAGGTAAAAGATAGGAAGTGGAAGTAAGTGAGTGAATAAGTGATGGGGTAGAGTGATTCAGTAGGGAAATAAAAAACTTGCATTCAATTTGCACGCCTATTTGGTACAGACAAATATAAAAATATAGGGACAGTAAATGCCAATACACAACCTCAAATACACAAGTGAACAGGAATCCAAGAAACTTTCGTCTTCTCCTACTACTACCTGGAGTAGAAGCTCACGGCGTGAAATGAAATCTAATAATTGGAAGTACCTTTGCCCTACATGTAAAATGTACAGGAAATCGCATGAATGTGGAATCCACAGTGAATCTAAATTCTACAGAAATTGCTTTTTTATCTATGGCTTTTCTCTTTGCTTTGCTCTCTCTCTCTCTCTGGAAAAAGTCTTTCACTTTTCAAAGTCTTATGGGGGCAAATACAATTTTGCAATATTTCCAAAAAGTGTTCATAAATCTACATCCGCAATATGCAGCTATCTATGTATGCATAGTTGACGACAGAGACAGAGACCAGACCAAACCGGAGCAAGTTGGAATATATCTAACCATTTCAGCAACCAATGTATGTATGCATGTAAAAGGAAATCATGGAGGAAATAAACCAGACCAGATAAAACATAAAACAAAACTAGAACGAACCGAAGCAAAAGGAAGCCCGTGCAAAATACACAAACATGCACAAACAACATCAACAGACCAATATACAGTATACACACGTCAACGTCTATTTGTTATTGTATACATTTCACAAGCGCCATAGATATGGTTGAATCCATGTGCAATATGTGTGCCAAACCCACCTTTTCTCTCCACGACTAGTTTCTTTACTACTACTACTACTACTTTCTTTGGTAGTAGTTTTCAGGTGAATTCTTCGACTCATTTGAATGTTTTAAAGCTAGCAGAGACTGCTGCTGTTTGTTCTCCAGAAAAATTATTTGTATAGTTATTTACTCTATATGGGATTTCCGGGAACAAGCTGGAAGGCAATGTCAATTTTTTTGCAGTCCTCTTTGTGTACTCTATTTTCCCAAAAAATAGAGAATGCGACGACAGTTTAAACCATTTTGAATTCCAATTTCAATTATGTGCTGAGTTTCGATTTAAATTCGAATTGAACAAACACAGACATTCGCCGTCGGACATGATTCAGACGCACCGAAAGACGATTATCATAAAGGCTCTCGTGTAATACACACATCCATAGATTATTTTTTTTAGTTCTGTTGACGGCGAACCACTTTATAATTGAGACAAAACACGAGAGAGATGTGGCGAAACATGTTACAGATGGAAGATTCTCTGTAAGTAAATACAAGGACACTAGAGTAATACATGTATATTTGTAACATGCAGACGAGGAGAGAGAGAAATGCAGGCGGTTTTCATTTTGAGATATGGAGAACACACAAACAAATATTGATAATGACCGACGAGGAGGATAAGAAGAAAAAGTGTGTGTAGTGGAAGATCACTTTATAATTTCTACAATAATTTATGGATACACCATCGAAGTACACTTAAACACATATACATCCACATATTATATACATACACACATATACACACAGACAGATAGGATCGAGATTGATGGGTCTTATATCTATTTACTTTATAGATCATACACAATAGCACTTTACGAAGTTGCCTTCATCTCCATTTTCTCTCTCTCTCTCAATTCTATATTCCGTGTATTATTTTGACTTGTATTTTTGTACTCCTTTTATGTTACTCTACGTGAAGAGACTCACTCTTGGCTCACTGAAAAGAGAGAAACTCATTAAAGAAATAAACCCATAAAACCATTAACCAATATTATGTATAAACACAAAAACTGGGATAGACATAATACGTATCGAAGCCGAACATTAATTCCCAATCCAAATGGTCGGAATATTTGAACCTGGCTTTACTTTACACGCGTAGCCTATGTTGCTCAGCTTATGTAGCTTTAATACTTTACTTTATTGTACACCAATATATATACATAATATACAAAAGTAAGGGGGACTGAACTGACTCAACTGCACTCCATTCCACTTAATACATTAATGTGTACATACGCATGTATGCATGTGCATGCGAGTGTTATCATCACATCGATTTGCTGGCTTTGCTTTACTTCTTCCTTTGGTCTTGTTGTTATGACTGTTTTTGACCTCAACCTCAAATTCAACCCTATCCTCTCGTATCGTCAAAGGGAAAGAGGAAGAAGAGAGGCGAGGATACTTTTGTACTGTAATAATATGTATTTTGGAAATATATACAAATACATACAAATTTCACTTATAAATTGAAAGTCACAGACATATTCTTACGTGTATTACACAAATATAAGTACAATAGCGCGCACACACACACACCGTACAAAATCTCCTTTCAAATATACACACAAAATACTATTTTGTACATTTAACTAATGGATAGTTGTTGCCGTTGTCTCATCCTCAGTACCAGAAGAAAGTAATTTCAATTTCAAAGTATCTCTCTGTTCTTCTTGTTGTTGTTGCATTTGCTGCTATTATTATTGTCATACTGTTTGGAGCTTCTTTACCCCACAATTTGGACTCCACGTGCGAAGACAAATTTTGAAAATAACAATATTAACAACAGTCCAGTCATCCGTCATCATATACATATAATACATACAATATCTGCTCAATATACCATGGAAAACTTGATGAATCAGCAAGCAATCGAAATGAAAGCCAGCACACACACATACATACACTCATATATACACACTTTTAAATATGTAGCCAAGTCAATAAACAAGAACGAGTGTACCTAATTGATTTTTGACTACAGTAAAACTCACGGCAAAAAACTAGGACTCCCTCTTTTCCTCACTGGTTCATTTTTCGAAACACAACAACAACCAAACCACACACGTTGATTCTCGATAAGTATATACACTTTACACAAACATGAAGAACAGGAACGAATTAGAGAGAGAGAGAGGATCCAGCGAATGAATGAGTGAATGAATGACTGTTGTACACACATCCAGAAAATATATCCATGTACACACAGACAGCAAACAATATAGCTCACAAAGCAAAATCCAAGACTGTCAGATACTTGTAGTGTAGTACAGATAGAAAATCATTTTGCTGAGCTCGTTCAAGTTGGTTGTTCCTGAGCTGACTGAGTGACACCCTACTGCTTAATTTTGTGAGTCCGTCCGTCTGCCAGTCAGTCAGACAACGAAGACGAAGAAGAGAATACGACGAGGATGATGAGAATTGAGATGAGATCTACTTCTTTTCCGTTCGTCCCTTTCCATGTGCGACTGTCTATGAACTGTGAGGACTGTTGTATAGAAACGGAGAAATATTGTTATGTATATTGAACCGAGCACGCAACAGCAACACTATGATGGAATACGGGGAAAAATGGTACGGCAAAATGATCTCTCTCTCGTTCTTCTTCTCCTTACAGATATCCTTCACCTTGCATACCAATAAAGTTACGGCTATGGCTTTTTGCTTTGGCTACGACGACGACGGCTGTGTACTGTATAATATTTGTATACAGTTTTAGACTTGGATGCCAAGAGCTGATGATACGCAAGATATGAAATTCTTTTCAACTTTTTACTCCGACATATCACACATACACACACACGTACGCATACATTTTACACACATTATATTATAATATTATATAGCAACAACAACAGAGTATTAAGGGAATGGTAGTACACATAAATATAACATACATATAAGAATAATAAAATCCTTATGTATCATACATACATGCACACATAATGCATAAATATGGAATCCATTTATACACTCATTGACTCGCTGTGCCTGTCTTTATGACAAACATAGTTTTGGCCTCAGAGTTCTTTTCTATTACGTACACATAATATACTTTTTTACGCACTCAAGCTATGTAACATGTAACGCAACGAGGAAGAAAATTAAAACAAGAGGAAAAAACACCAAGTTCATGGACTAAAAATTTTTTCACCCACGCGTCAAGGAAGAATGTGATCAAGAAAAACGCAGACGATGACTGAAGTTGGAGACTAAAGATGAAGACAACGACGAAAGGTTGACTCGAGTCTAATCGCAATAACTAATATAATATGTATATAAAAGCTATCACTGCACACGACGACGATGACGACGGGGACAACGATGTATGATACGCGATCAAAAACCACAAAATCGAGACCGAAGCCGAGTCTACATATGCATACAGGTATGCATGGAGTTTTGGGCCTCAATTTTAGATTGACTAATATACGTATAAACACGCTGTGACGATTAAGTTACGATTTCCAAGACGCAGCACGTTCACTTGACAGCAAATATATTAGATATATGTAGCTCGTATGGTGCATATGTATGCAAGCACACTGTATTATACTTTGGATTTTTTGCTCAAAACGGCATGATTTTTTTCAAAGAAAATAGACTTGTGTGAGATGTGATCGCATCTCCATGGTATCAGTATATATCGTCAAACGTCAATCTATTCAAAGTTGGTGGGGAGTCAAAAAATGCAATATTTCTCTTTCTCGATCCTTTATATAAATATAGACACAGAGAGACATACACACATGTATGGCAGTATTTCCGCTATTTTTAGCCCAAGGGATAGTTTTCTAATACATTTTCTTACTTTCTTTCCTGTTCCATTACATTTCTCTTCACTTTTGCCTTGAACACCCACCGTACATGTGTACGCACACACACATACACATAAAACTGATGATCCCCAGTCACACACTTGCACTTACACTCCAAAATTTGGTTCCTTTTTCCACATTCAAAGATGTAAGATGTTTTTAAGGTCGCCGCCGTCGCTTTTTTCCTATTTTTCTATCTATCTCTTTTCGGAATCTTGGTGAACTGACGACAACGCAGAACAGGGGGATTGCACAAACAATTTCTCTCTTCTTTTTTTTTACTTTATGTAATGTGTGGAATCGGAATTTTCGTTTTTTCGCTTCTTAGTTCTTGTTCTAGCTATCTGTCTTTTTTTTCTCTCTCTTTTCACGTACTTATGTTTCAAGTAGACGAGGAGAAGGATAATGCAGCGTTAGGCTGAATTGGATTGGAATCTCCTCACTCTACACAAGCTCAATGTGCTGATGCTCTTTACCGAATGGAAAATGAATAGACAGTGGCAGAGATAAAGAGAATGTGGATAGAGTAAGAGTATATAAGAGCGAGAGAGAAAGACGGCGAACTTGTGAGAGAGCACGAGCACGAGCGAGACGAAGTGCACCCAGAAATACACACACACACAAAGATAAATATATGAAATAAAAAGAACGTACAGCTCAACGGGCTTGTAAATGGGGGAAAGAAAACGACGAGTAGGGAACGAATGAACGAACTCACGAATGCATCAACGAGAGAGAGTTGAGAGCGTAGCGTAGATGCTTAGATCGG